>JABUQX010093350.1:22500-25993 GCA_015478945.1 Trachelipus rathkii | reverse complement strand
CTTTATATATATATATATATATGAGCATTTATATATATATATATATATATATATATATATATATATATATATATATATATATATATATATATATATATATATTTTTTTTCTATATATATATATATATATATATATATATATATATATATATATATATATATATATATATATTTAACAAATTTAACAAATTAATAAATTTAACAAATTAATAAATTTGCTTTTAATTAAAACTTTAGTGAATGAATCAACATCTTACTTTTCGATAAAATTTAGTGGTGAAGCAGCAAAATTTTCGCTATGATTCTTTTCACATAGTTAAAAAAGGAAAAAAAGAATTATCTGAAATAAATGGAGGAGCGTCAAAATTTTTAGCCCATTTCTTTTGAATTATTTTAAACTTTGCTTGTAAATATAAAAATGCATCATGTAATTCTGGCCAGTGAAGTTTGGATAAAGGGACGTATAAGATCATATGGAGAATGGATATTCGGCGCAGTCGGCTCGTATGAAGATTTTCTTCCCATAGTTCAAGAAGGAATAGATCAAACACCAAATAGCGTCCGGTAGCTCAGCGGGAGAGCACTCGCCCAACTACGCGAGAGACCCAGGTTCGTCACTGGTCGGGCGTGTGAGTGTGAGCTGTTCTTTCTTGACTCCGTCTTGCTCAGACTTAAAAATTGGGCACACCCCCTCCTAGATTAGGGCTCTGCCCGTGAGCGGTGGTGTTAACTGTAAAAAAAAAAAAAAAATATATATATATATATATATATATATATATATATATATATATATATATATATATATATATATATATATATATATATATATATATATATATATATATATATATATATATTATAAGTAATATATATAGGAATATATATATACAGAAATCGAAATTCAAAATTACAATTATTCCCATAAACTCCCGATAAAGTTGCCAAAAAAACTTTATTTAATCAAAATCAAATGTAGAAAACATCCGCAACATCCTCATTTTTCAAAAGAGGATGCGGATGCGGATGCGGATGTGCCGTTAAGTGAGGATGCGGATGCGGATGCGGATGCGGATGTCAATTTAGGTGCGGATGTTCCGCAAATGCGGATGCGGATGCGGATGTCATGTCCATCACTAATATATATATATATATATATATATATATATATATATATATATTTATATATATATATATATTTATATATATATACTTATTTTATATATATATATATATATATATATATATATATATATATATATATATATATATATATATATATATTTTTTATATAGTCTAAATCAGTGGTTCTCAAACTGTGTGACGCGTCACCTTTGGGTGACGCAGCTTCCCCTCAGGGGTGACGCGAAAGATTTGAACATTTTCATAATTGTATTTCAGTTTTCATTTAAAAATTTTAATCGATTTTGAATTTTCCAACTTTGTTAAGACAAATTTAGTTTATCCTTATATATATATATATATATATAGCTAGCAGTTATATTTTTTTATATATAGCAGGTTATATATAAATATATATATATATATATATATATATATATATATATATATATATATATATATATATATATATATATATATATTCAGAGGCAAATCCTGGGAATGCTTTTGGCATGCTGTAATCATGCAATATTATTGTAATTTAATGATTAATAATAGACCCTATTTTATAAATTGTAAAACTTTCTTTTTAGAATCTAACATGGGGTGACTTCGGCAAACTTGAATTAGTCAAGGGAGCCGCGAATCGAAAAAGTTTGAGAACCACTGATATATATATATATATATATATATATATATATATATATATATATATATATATATATATATATATATATATATATATATATATATATATATATATATATATATATATATATATATATATATATATATATATATATATATATATATATATATATATATATAAATATATATATATATATATATTTATAAATATATATATATATATATATTATTATATTATTATTATATATTATTATTATAGATATTATTATTATTATCAGTATTATAAATATATATATATATATACATACATATTATATATTTATATTATATATATATTATATAAATTATTATTATTATTATTATTATTATTATTATTATTATTATTATTATTATTATTATTATTATTATTATTATTATTATTATTATATTATTATTGGTTGACTGGGACATTAAATATATTATATATTATTATGTTATATATATATATATATATATATTATTATTATTATATATACATATTATTATTATTATTATATATATTATATTAATATATTATATATTATATATATATATAGTTATACATATATATATATTATATATATTAATATTATTATTATTACATTATTTATATTACATATTTACATATAAATATATATAAAGAAATAGTAAATATCTATAAATATATATACATATATATATATATATATATATTTATATATATATATATATTATATATATATTTGTGTTAAAAACTTTGATTTTAAAGATGTTAAATATGAAATAATAATTGGCCGAATTCCATTTTTATAACATTTGTCTATGGCAGTGGTCTCCAAACTTTCTTGATCGCGTACCCTAAGACGAAAAATAATTTAAGTTGTACCCCCTATAGGCCTGTAATATATATATATAGTGATAGCATAGCAGAGCATAGTATATATATATATATATATATATATATATATTATATATATATATATATATATATATATATATATATATATATATATATATATATATATATATATATATATTTATATAGATATATTATATATATATATATATATATATATATATATATATATATATATATATATATATATATATATATATATATATATATATATATATATATATATATATATATATATATATATATATATATATATATATATAAACTCGCGGACAAATTTAATGCATCACCCGTAAATATAATGTAAACTCTTTCATTTTTGGAAATGTAGAGCTAGGGTTTGGTTTTATTTGGGTCATACCTAACTTCGGGGTGTATACCGTATGTAACTACACCGTGTATGGAATTAAAAGGCATAACAAAGACAACCAACCAAATTACGAAATCCCGAAAGTGCGTTCATAGGAGAACAAGATGGCAAGACACCAACCAACTAACGAAACAAACCCTATGTTGTAAGTCGTAGCTTGACAAAGACTGTCACAATGGAAAGACATCGTCAGAGAAGAGGAACGTGCCATAGGAGTTATCACACTGTCGAAAGCAGGCCATTCTTAGAGACAGGTGGCTCAGCAACTCGGGGTAAACCAATCGACGGTCAGTCGAATCCTTCGTCGGTTCAGGGAGACTGGCAGCAACCGTTGACGACATGGTCAGGGTCGCCCGAGGGCGACGTCTGAGAGAGATGACAGATTCCTCCGTCTGGCAGTGCTTCGTGATCGTTTCCAAACAAGCGTACAGATACAACACAGGC
>JABUQX010093350.1:0-7500 GCA_015478945.1 Trachelipus rathkii | reverse complement strand
AGAAAAAAGAAAAAAGTTCGAGTTCTCAGAACTATTGAGTATTGAACTTCTGGTAATTAAATGTCAACATTAGTCTTTTTAAATGTCCTATATTAATATTTTACTGTAAATATGGAATTTATTTTTTATTAATATACAGTTTAAAGTTCAGTAGTTATTAACCTTTTTGTGTGTAGTACCCACTTTCAACTAGTTGTGTTGCTCAACTAAATATTGAACGATAAAATAATTTTACTGAAAAATGCAAAGTATAAGATTTAAAATTTACCTTGATAAAAATTAATAATGAATAAATTGTTAATTTACCTTGATTGCAAATTGTGCTTGATGAAATCTTGCCAGATTTTCTATAAAGGTTTCAAAGTTAGTGAAGCGAAATGGCAAATCTCTTCTTTGACTATTTACCAATTCATTTGTCTGTTTAGCAAGAATTTGCAACACTGCACCGAATCCTTTGTGCATTATTTTAAACGTAATCTTTTAAAACATGTATTGTCTTCCAAAGTTTAGCATACCTGCTTTGAATTTGTGAATATTAACAGCACTCATGTATAACAGAATTGCTATTGAAGATAATACTGTCACTTTTTTATGTTAACTCAGCGCCCTCCTCAGCGTTCCTAAAGCTTACTGCACCCTTAATCAATCCCAGCGCCCCCAGGGGGCGCTCTCGCCCAGGTTAAGGACCTATGGTCTAAGCTATGGAAATAAAAGTTATGGAAAAGCAAATAATAAATAACTACAATATCTGGAATTAATTTTAACTAAAAATTAAGGTCAAAATGGTGTAGTTATAGTTATTTATTATTTTCTTTTCTATAACTTTTATTTTTCTTAATTAAGTTTTCCGAGAAAAAGTATACGTGCGCACCATGCACAAACACACATAAAATGGTGCCAGAATTATAACATTGGATTGAAGTACTATAATTTTAATTATATTTATACTATGGGGGTAAGGGGGTAGGGGGGTTGGGCAATACAACTAGTTGAAAGTGGGCGCAACACAAAAAAGGGTTAAGAACAATTTGAATTTAGACTGTAGATTAATAAAAAATACATTTCATGTTTATACAGTTAAATTTTAAATAAGACAGCTAAGAAGCCTAATGTAAACATTTAATTAGGGCTACCAGAAGTTCAATACTCAATACTTCTGAATGCTCTAATTATATATATATATATATATATATATATATATATATATATATATATATATATATATATATATATATATATATATATATATATATATACTATGCTATATATATATATATATATATATATATATATATATATATATATATATAGTGATAAAATATTTTGATAAAGTGTTTAAAAGAAGAAAAAAAAGTGAAGTGCTGGTATAACTTTTATAATCTGTATTATTAAGTTTCATGTTTTATAGTAGGCTATGCTTTATAATATATTATTTCTATTATAGTATGATATAATATAACATTTCATATATTTTGTAAATATTTTAAACCATAAATAAATAAAAATCTTCTAAATATTCAATTTATATGCACAGAAATTATATCATTGCTTTCCCGCCAAAAAGAATAATACTTTGTAAAATATGCAACAGACAAGAAGTGGACGAGATTTTAATATTTATTATTTTCATTTAAAAAAAAAAAACTTAATTCCACAATTACGACTTGCAACGAAAGTAACAAATATATTAATGTGAAATTTTGAAGATAATAAAAGAAAAATTAAAGCAAGTATAGTTGTTTTAACTTTTATTCCTTATTAGTGGGGTCTCAAAAGCCGAAGGCGTAAAACATAGCCTCTTAAAAGATGAAGAGATGGCTTCCACAGTGAAAACAATTAGTTAGTAACTGATATTTAGATCTTTCAAAAAGAAGTTATTACGAAAGATGCAAACAATAACAAACAATATTTTATTATAGAAAAAGAAGAAAAAGGAAAATCAAATCTAATCTCAAAAAAACTCCCTTCAATATATACATTGAATTTATATATATATATATATATATATATATAATATATATATATATATATATATATATATATATATATATATATATATATATATATATAATAATAACAACAGCAATAACAATAACAACTATAACTATATATATATATATAATAACCAATCAATATGTATATATAATAATAATAATAACCAATATATAATAATAATAACCAATAATAATAATGTATATATATATATATAATAACCTTGACTATATATAATAATATATATATATATATATATATATATATATGTATAATAGCATATGTATATATGTTATAATATGTATGTATGTAAAATAATAATATGTATAATAATAATAATATGTATGCCAACAACAACCAGCTCTTTCAACTGTATAGCTTATATCTTCAACTGCTCAGCTATGTATGGCACCAATAATATGTAGCAATACAGCAATATGTAATATATATAATATGTTGCTTAATAATAATATAATAGTAATATAATATAATAATATATATAAATAATAATATATATATATATAACATAATAATATATATGTATAATAATAATAGCATAATAATAATAATATATATGTATATCTTATAATATAATATAATAATATATACAATATATATATATAATATATATATATATATATATATATGAAAAAGAAAGCGTGTGTTCGGTCATATAAATTACCTTAAATTATTTAGTCATATTTAAGATTCCTGATATTGTAAAGTAAAACTGCAATATGAATAGAAGGTATATTGATTCATTTATCTGTTTAAGTAGGTTTATCGATTACTGAGTGTAAATCCTATAATTTGCGTTGAAACATTCAATACCGTAATTTATATATATATATATATATATATATATATATATATATATATATATCGTATATAAACTATGTTTGCTTATATAACCTTATATATATATATATATATATATATATATATATATAACAACAACAACAACAATATATATATATATAACAATATATATATATATATATATATATATATATATATATATATATATATATATATATATATATAATATTATATATATATATAACATGTTTATAAATATTTATATATATATATATATATATATATATATATATATATATATATTATATATATATATATATATATACCTATATCTATTCCATTACAATGTCGAGGGTTTAAACCAAGTTTGATACTGCGAAGATTTTAATACTTACTATACTTGTGTATGTTTTCTACGAAAACACCTTACAGGGCCCCGCAAAACCTAGGGCTGCTATTGCCGCCCAGGGCCCCGCAAAGTCTAGAGCCGCCACTGTGCAGAAACCATTGAGAAAGTGAGGTCCTTGATAGTTTCAGATCATTGTTTGATGTTGAAAGAAATTTCTGATAACATCGTTAACTGCATCAATTCTGTTAATGCAATTTTACGGATTGAATTAGGATTGCGTATGATGGCAGCCAAATTTGTGCCAAAACTGCTTCCACAGAAACAAAGGGAAGTCAAACTGACGTCGCACAAGACATGCTGGAAACAGTCAACAGGGGTGCAGAGTTCCTCAATACCGTAGTAACTGGAGATGAAACCTTGGTTTATGAGTGCGTCCTATAAACCAAAGTTCCGTCATCACAGTGGAATCCTTTAACCTAGCCGAGTCTCAAGTAACTACGACAGGTGAGGCGCCAAATCAAGGTAAAGTTGATTGTTTTCTTTGATTCCCGTGGCATATAGCATATAGAATACGCGTCTGAAAAGCAATCGGTAACTAAAAGTACTATCATGACGTCCTCCGTTGTCTTTGTGATGAAGTTCTTCGTTAACGACTGGATCTATGATTATCATAAAACTGGAAACTGCATCAAGATAACTATCCGTCTTATTGGTATCTAATTGGTAGTATATTGTTCCAGTATTTCATGGCAAATAAAGACATTTAAATCGTTCACCAGGCACCTTTCTCTCCAGACATGACTATATGTAACATCTGGTTATTTCAGGCTAAAATCTCCAATGAAATTTACACGCAGTAATTATGGATGAATTTTGATCTACATGTTAAAATAAATTTATCCCTTCCATGTAAGGGTCCTAGAGAGTTCGTTTCCTCCTGAAACTTGCCACCCCCTTTATTGATGACGTAACCTCGTCGTAGATGAGGTTACGTATCCCTGCATCCCCTTTAGGAGTATACAGACCTCCTTAAAGTTTTCCATAGCAACTGCTTTTCTTGGTCCCTAGCAACGGGAGTAATAGAGACCTCGTATCCTCCTCAAATTTGGTATCCCCAGTTCTTATGATGTAACCTCTTCGTAGACAAGGTTACGTATCAAAATGCCCCTGAAGGGGGGTGCTGAGGCCCAAAACCTTGTTTGACATTAGCTAGGCGGCAAATAAGCAGCCGACATGATTATGTGAAATATTTTATATATATATATATATATATATATATATATATATATATATATATATATATATATATATATATATATATATACTATATATATATATATATATATATATATAATATATATATATATAGTATATAATATATATATATATAATAATATGTAATGTATATAATATATATAAAAAAAAAGAATACATATATAATATCATAAAATATATATTATATATATATATATATATATATATATATATATTATATATAATAATATATATTATAATATATATATATATATATATATATATATATATATATGAATGTACGATATAATATATAAAATATATATAATATATATATATTATATATATAATATATATATATATCATAATATATATATATATATAATATATATATTATATATAATATATATATATATATATATATATGTATTTCGGGTCACAGGATTATGGTTCAAGTTTTTATTCTCGAGTTCTAGTGTAGTATTCTTCAAACTTGGTATATCTATAGCTGGTCGTGTCACCTCTTCGCAGACGGGGTTACGTATCCCTGCACCCATAGGGTGCAACCTCATTCAAGTGTTTTTGCGCTATGACATTAATATACTTGCTAAGCCTTGTGTCAGACCTTTGAGCGAAGGGGCTAACTTGTATGGTTTTGACCTTTTGAAGCAATGGACAATTTTTTTTTTTTTAGGAGGGGGTTCGGACTTTTTTATTCATATACGATTAGGGCTAGTCCTATTCCAAAATTATTTGATTTTCTTTTCTTTTCTGTGAAGGATAACTTTATATATATATATATATATATATATATACTATATATATATAATTATACTATATATATCATATATATATAATTTATATATAATAATAATATTATTTATATATATATTATATTATATATATATAATATATATATGTGTGTGTATCTTAATTCTTATAACTACCAAGAGTCGTGAGTCGAAATGGAGCCTGAGCCGGAGTCGGAGCCACAATCTAAAGCCACTATGCAGGCTGAGTGTGAGTTGAGACACAGTAGTGCAGTGCTTGAATCCAAAACTTGCTTTTGACTTGCGTGATGTATGTTACATCAAGCCTTATTAAATGATGGTGCTGAGATCGAATACACTGGTTTCAACCCTCTAACAGTGGTAGTAGTAATAGTAATAGTAGTAGCAGTAGTAGTCACCATAGTCAGTACTATTTTCTTTAACGAGTTTAGTGAATGGCCAAGGCAAGTGAGCATGCGTTAGGTGGCGTGAACCAGTGCGACCCGGCGTAACCCGGCGCGAAACCAACGCGTGCGCCCGCAGGGGTATTACATGCGCGCGAATATATTTTTTATTAAAAATATCAATTAGTTAATATATCAATAGATCAAACACTACTTAGCCACCCATACACCCATTTTCTGTCATCTGTGATCTATTGATTAAGCGATTAAAGTCATATTGGAACACATTTTGTATAAACGTAACTTGAAAATATGTTCTTTTTACCATGAAACATCATTATAATTATCAAAGACTATTTTTTTTACGAAAGGTTGAGTTTTTCATCTGGAATCAAAACCTGTATTCAAGAAATATTTCAAAGTTTAAGCTTATTTAAAAATAAAAGTTATATAATAAACTATATCTATTCGTTCAGTAGCTGGACCTTGCAGTGTAAATATAGCGTAAGAAAGAAGCTCCATTGAAAAATGGAAGGTGAAAGATTTTTCAGGGGATCTAAATTACAGAGGGGTTACGAGTTAGGAGGATTTTTCGCTAAATTAATGAGAAAAGCTTTACCTCTGTTTAGAAAAGACGGCGAATATATTGCTAAAAAAGCTGCTAGAACACTTATAAACACTATACATGATATCGCATCAGGCTTAATCCTCGTGATTCCTTGAAAAAACGTATAGCTGATGTTTCTGAAGAAATGCTGGACTATGTTAAACGGAAAATAAGGCCAGGATGACGGGTCAAGGTAAAGGCCTTAAGAAAATGGATGTAAAGAAAAGTTTAAGGTAAAAAGACCTCTAAAGAAAAAACCTTTGATGTCTTTGACATTTAATTACTAACAGGTATCTTTTACATAAATAGTAAATCTGTCAACTGGGTTGTATATAAGAAATGAATAATCATGACTCTACTCATTATACACCCAGCTGCCATACCTATAAGATGTATTTCCTTCATCCATCACATCCAGACTATTGTAAGAATAAATTAGACCTATTCTCTAATAATTTATAAATATTTTTGATGTCAAAAATTTATATGTTAACGATTATGTAGTTTGTAAGTTATAAATGTTTTAAAATGGAAATTCAATTTTTATTTCCCATTAGAACTTATTTTCATGTGAGCTAATATATATATATATATATATATATATATATATATATATATATATATATATATATATATATATATATATATATATATATATATAATATCATAATCAAAAACAACATAAAGGGGCTGCATGCCCCGTAGGGAGTGCAGTGATAAGTTGCCTTATCTACCACGAGGTGACACCACCAACTATAGGAATAACCAAGTTTGAACTAGAACGCGAGAATAAAAACTCCAACTAACCCCTGGTTTCATTACCATATATATATATATATATATATATATATATATATATATATATATATATAACATATATAGCATGTGACCTTCAATACCATATATAATATAAATATATTTAATATTTCATAGAAGTTTGTCGGCTGCTTATTTCCCGTCTGGCTAATGCCATAACCAAGTTTGGGAGCTCAGCGCCACCCTCCGAGGGGCGCACGGATACGTAACGTTATCAAAAGAGGAGGTATCAAATTTCAAGGAGATACGAAGTTTCTAAGACTCCCGTTCCAAGGAACAAGAAAGCCGTTGCTATGGAAAACTTTGAGGGGGATGCATCCCCCTACGGACAAGCTAGGGATAAGCAACCTCGTCTACAACGAGGTTACGTCATCAAAAGAGGTGGTACCAAGTTTCAGTCTTTTGAGAGCTCTCAAACCCCTAAATGGGAGGGATCAATTTATTTTAAGATACGGACCAATCGGTGTTTCCTAATACTACTAACACAGT
>JABUQX010093349.1:0-15000 GCA_015478945.1 Trachelipus rathkii | reverse complement strand
ATATATATATATATATATATACTATGCTGCTGTATATATATATATACCTGCCACTATATATGCATCAATAATTTTCTCTTTCAATTTTCTATTTTTCAAGCGAAATTTGTGAGAACTGGTGCAGTGCGGTGCGGTGGGGTGCGAAAGGTTGCACCACTCAGCCAACCCTATAGGGAATCGGACAAGGAATAATTTTCTCATTATACCGCACCGCACTGCTTTTCTTCACACCACTTTGCACCACCACCGCACCAGGTCGCTGAAATTTGATGCACCGCACCACCACACCACGCCACACCGTGCGTCAGTATTCTGTACTCTCTTTATATATATATATGTATATATATAATATATATGCTCTATAATATATATATATATATATATATAACATAATAACATATATATATATAATATTTATCATCCGCATCATCGCGGATGCTAAAATCAACATCCGCATGCATCCTATTTTTACCTCCGCGGATGCGAAAAAAAATGACATCCACTTTAAATGCTAATATATATATATAAAATATATATATATATATATATATATATATATATATATATATATATATATATATATATATAGATATATATATATCATATATATATATATATATATATATATATATATATATATATATTATTATATGGGTATATGTAACATAACATATATATATGTATGTATATATATATATATATATATATATATATATATATATATATATATATACTTTATCATATATATATATATTATATATATATATATATATATATTATATACTATATATATATATATATATAAAAAATATAACTATATATATATATATATATATACTATATATATATACTATATATATTTTATATATACTATATATATACTCTTATATAATAATAATATATATATATGTATATATATATATATGCATATATAAATATACTAAATATATATCGTTAATATATTTATATATAATATATGCTATATATATATATATATATATATATATCTTACTATATATATACATATATACTATATTATATATATATATATATATAATATTCCATTATAACTTTGTAAATATTTTGAATTTTATGTTCATTATCTTTATAAGGATTTGCGCGGGAAACAGAATTTATAAGTCGAAATAAAATAATATATATAAACCGATACTGTTGAGATCTCTTCAGTCGGATAAAATTAACAATAAGAAGATTCAGAACGAAATAAATCTCGTACTCAAGATGACTCCCAGAAATCCTCCAAACTTCAAAATGCAACTTTCGGCAATGTAGGTAGGGAAAATTTAAGGAAAATCCGAGACTCCGAATCTTGAAGACATAAGTATTAAAAAGAGTCGGGCAAGGGGAGTTGAACGAGACACTTGAACGGTCGTAACAACTAAATCACTTACGCACACCAAAGTAGCTCACAACCATTACGATCGATCTTTTTCTATCTGTTATAAAAAATTATCATTTTACAAGAAGGTGATCTTTAAATCACCCACCATCATATCTTTATATAGGGTGCTTTGCTCTTAAAAGTAGCCTTTTTCTTGTGCAAGGCCTTCCTTATAATTGAGTAGACCCGGAGAAGAACACCAGAACTGATAGCAGCTGAAAAACAAAAATGAAGAAAAAGAAAAAAACTTAACAATAACGCACTACAAATTCCCAATCAGAACACTCCGAGAAGATGACTCAAAAAACGAACATTATCGATACGGACTTCAATTTTTCATTTTTAATTAATTTTGGATTATGGTCTTCATCTTTCACAACTATCTGGTTGATTCATCGTCAGACATGGCAAACTTCCTTTACGGTATAGATTTCTTTTCATCTTTCGAAATTGTGGATTATGGTCAGAAACTCATTTTGGTTCACTACCGAACTCTGATTCACGCACTTTCAATTCTAATGGTTCTGCTGACCGCTCCCTTTTTATGTACATGAAGAAATTTTTCAAATAAGGACCTAAATTTCCAAACAGCTTTGCTTCTACATATGTAACTTCCTTTACGGTATGGATCTCTTTCATCATTTTTAAGTTTGGATTATGGGCCGGAAATTCACATGCATTCTACGAACTCTACAGTTCCTTTTCGAATTCACAAATGGTTCTGTGACCCCGCTCCATTTATGTATGGAAGAAATGTTCGATGGGATCTAGAATTTCAAGTAACTTCTTCTACATATGTCCTTTTAATGTTTCTTTCGTAACTACAGCTTTGAAAACTATTTTCCTGCTACGCATTGATCAAATCATGGATACGTTAGAAACGCCTTTCTTTACGGACAGCCTTTAGCACGGATACAGCTTGGGTTCGATCGGTAGGCCTATAACTTGTGAATATCTCAATTGTTCCATATCAAGAATCTTTTCTTTATTATTTCTTCATTTAAATGTTTTGTATGTTTGTTTATATCTAACGGATACAACCAAAATAACTAACATTGTTTAAATGCACCTTTTATTTTGTGTATATATAACATATTGTATTTTTATGTATTCAAATATTTGTATATATGTTTGAGATGTTGGATGTAACTAGTTGTACTCTTAATTAAAATATTCTTATTCATATATATTTTTGCTTAAATAACTTAAAGATGTAAGATTCATTTTAAAAATTATGTATCTTTGCATTTAGTATAACTATGCTAAATTTAAGATGATTATTTTACCTCATTGAAATGTTTTATATGTTTGTTCGCATTTTCGAATGCCCCCAAATATTCATTTGAATGAAGGTTAATTTTCATATCTTGTATAATTATTATAACATAACTCTCCCTATAGTTGGAACTTGGGGAAAAGGTATCCCAACAGTATTACTTCGTAGAAAAATTTTGGTATGTCTCGTACCTTATCTTAAGATTTGCTCAAGCAAAAAATTTAACGCAAGTCAAATAAAAATAATATATAAACCAGTCCTGTTGACTCGTCATTAAAGACTGCATCAATAAAAAGTCGGAAAAATAGATCTTACTCAAAGATACTCTCCAAATCCTCCAAAGCTTAAAACAGCTTCAATGAAGGTAAATTCAAGGAAGGGCTCGACTCATTTCGATCACAAATATTCTTCAAGAATGAGCAAGGGTGGTAAGCAGCGCTGGCAAAGTCCGTGACTACTAATTCTACCTAGAAGAAGGAAAATGATATATCTGAGCAGAGGACTTGGGTAGCTTGGTAGCTTCGTTGGATATCTTTATATTGTAATTTGGATGAAGAAATCAATTCTAAGTATGGATTTAGGAAATTACCATCCTCTTTACATAGATTGCTTTATAACTCTCAAAAGAAGCACCAATCTAGAAACCCCTTCACTTTATATGTATATATATGTATATATATATATATATATAACTATTTTATATATATATATATATATATATATATACATATATATATATCTTTATATATATATTATATATAATATATGTATATATATATATATATGTAACTTAATATATATATATATATATATATATATATTTCTATCTCTTTTACTATAATATATACATATATATATACCATATATATATACATATATATATATATATATATATATACATATACTCTTTATATATATATATATATATATATACTATATATATTACAGATTACCAACACTTTCACGAAGGCTGGGCCCTTTTTCAAAAGGAGGGCAGGAAATAAAAATATGGAAAGCACACCTGACCCCAAACCTAACGCAATCTTGGTTAGCGCAGATGTTTAAGAGAGGAAGATTAAATACGATTAAATTAAATTAAATTTAAAGATTAAAGATTAAATTAAAAACATCCGGTGGGAGGCGTCCACACGAACATCCTTGGGTCGTCACACAAGATCAGGTCTGGGATTTTCCAATGCGAATGTATGCAAATTCATAGTGAAACGCTTACTTTATTGTAAGAGGGCGACGCAATGGAAATTGGGAGATGCATGCGGCCGCTCCCTGAGCATCTACCGTTGGCAGTACCTACTGAAGAAGAAAGAGATAGTGCCTGCACCCGTCACGTGCAGGAAACGTAGAAGAGGGTCCAAGAGGGGTTAGAAAAGTAAGGGGACAGTTAATTAGTCTTAACTAGACTCAGCTCTATACAACCAAAAGGGTGGGCCAGGGCCCCGATAGTGAAGGAACAATTACTACAAACAAGGGCAGAATAAGGCCCTTATAACTGGAGTAGCTGGAAAGAAAGAAAAAAAAATTCCCGCAACCAAACAGAACTCCAGTTTCTTTGAGGCCTTGCTTAACCTTTGTGACCATGAGGTTTCAAGAGCCAAATTTTTGTTTATCTTCGGGCAAGTGTTTATGTGTTGCAATCAACAGGAGTGGAGACGTTAGAACCATCAAGAAGAAAATAGGAAAGTTAGGAGGTGTTTTTTGAGAGGGAATGTAAGTTGAGTTTTCAAGGGTTGAATTGCACAAGGCTGGCGGCCACCAATCCCATCTAGGTCAGCAAGAATAGAATCAAGCGAAAAACGAGGAGGCAACTCTGGAGTAAGAGGGAGCAGATCTGAAAATGAGTGGAAGAAGATGGTTGAGGTCGTCAGTAGGATTAGAGGCCAGTACTGCTGAGAGGTGCGTTGATGAAAAGTAAGAATATAAGGAGATGCAGAACCCAGGGCGCGAGGAACAGCAATTAAAGGAAAGGAGGAGGAAGAGGGGGAAAGAAGTCAAATATTTCCATCATGAAATTTTACCTGATATGGAGCGACCCAGGGAGAAAGCATTAAAAAGTAAAGCAAAGAGAAGGAGGAAGCCCAAAAGGGAGAGGGAGGCTTTGTAGAGGTGCGATGCATGCCATACTTGATCAAAGATAACTTTACTGTCGAGCGCCACCACCCAGGGCTCCCCACTGGTCCTAAGGGCAAGACATAAGTATCACGGAAGAGAATAGGATAATTATGTCATCAGTTGACCTCGAGCGTCAAAGAAACCATACTGATGATATATATGAAGAAGGAAGTAAGAACTCCAGATGTTAAAGAACAGAGTTAAGAATAGCTTTTAAAGATTTTTAAATAGAATTACAAGTGGTATAAGGACAGCGATGGTTGGTGGGATGAGCGGCATACACTGGGTTGGCTACTGGACCTTATGCACGCTTAGCACTAAGGGAAATGTACCCCAGTACTAAGGCAGAGTGAGTTGAACGGGGACTGAGGCAGCTCGGGGCTTTACTCCCTCAAAACACCTGGAAGGGCTTGCCATCGGGCCGCAGCCTTCTGACACTCATAACCGTCTGGAGAATCACATGGACCCGATCGCTGTAATCAGAGGAAGAGGCATAGGAAACCCTGAGATGAGGAAAAACAGGAGGAGAGAAGATGCCGGAATCGTCCAGGGAAGAATTAGATGGAGGGATGAAAAAGGGAGGCCGAAGAGATTAGCATAATTGGGAGAGTTAGCTACAAGGCCAAACAAGATGGAGGAAGGCAGATTTTAAGAAGTTATTAGAGATGTTTTTGGCAGAAATTTAAGAGAGATTTTTACATCAGTATTAAAGAAGCCAGAGTAGGTGGTCGCACTATCTTTAGTGAAAGCGAGCTTAGCTTTGCATCAATAATAACTCTGTTATTCCGGTAGGAATGTTAGTGATAAGAGTGATGGGAGAGCAGAGTTTTTCCATGCCCCGTAGGTAATGTCTCTCCTGAATGGAGCGAGAACATTTCTCCATCCAGACCACACACACACATACTTATATACACACACACATATATATATATATATATATATATATACTATATATATATACTATATATATACTTATATATATACCATATATATATATATATATATATACACTATACTTATAACCTATATATATATATACTATATATATATATATATATATATATATATATACTATACTATATTTATATATATTAAGGTTGCCCCGATTAATGCCAGCTGTCGATAATCGGCTTATGGTTTGTTTACTATTGAGGAATGATTAATATTGAGATTTGACCCCATATTTTGGCCCCCACTAAAAATGGACATAAAATTAATTTTCAGACATTTGGGGATAAGAAACCGCAGTTTTCTGACCTCAAAACTACGCCATTTTCGGGGATTTTCTGTGTCTGTGGTCATTGTTTCGGAGTTTTCATTTTTTCTGAACCTAATTTTTTGACATTTTTTCTTCGTATCAACTTTTATAATTTTTTTCGAAATGACACAAACTTGAAATATATCTTATCTGGAGCTGGGTCTATTGCGACCTAAAACTATAAAGTGTTTTTGGTTTCGAAAAATTGTTTTCAACAATTCAAAAAAAGTAATTTGAAATTCGAAAATGCTGGGTTTAATTCAAAGATCAAAAAACTACTTCTCTAGTTTTTTGCGCAATAGACCCATCTATGTATATTTCTATTATTTCAGAGTTTGAGGAGATGTTTCGAAAATTTTTAAAAGTTGATACAGAAAAAATGTTTAAAAAAATCGGTTCGGAAGCAAACGCTGAAACAATGACTTCTGGGCTTTGGAAAACGAAAGTGGCGTTTTAGAGGTAAAAAAGCACGATTTGCCTTTCCCCATCAAAGTGTCTGAAAATTAAGATTTTATGTCCATTTTTAGGTGGGGGCTAAAATGGGGTCCCAAAATCCCTAATATTGGATCATGTCCATAATCGGAATTGGCCAAATAAGCTGATTATTCGACCGATTATTAAGTATTAATTTACCATCCTTCTACAATCCCAAATTTTAATTCAATAATGAATTTGATTAACAAAGTTAGACTTCTGTTTTTCAAAATAGTAGTTGAACCCAGGATTATGTGCATATCTTGATTTGAAATGATATTTGTTTAATACATAAGATTCCTGTAACAGCTTTTTTTTTAAATATTCAAAAATTTAAGTACTTTTTAGTAATTTTCATGTATAAACTTCAAATTCACTTTTAAAATTTTAGCATTTTAATAAAATAAAAGTTAGTAATTAAATTCTAAAACTCTCATGTTATAGGGCAAAAATATTAAAATTTCTCTATTTAATGGGCATTGCCGATTTCGCTCATGTTCATAAATATTACATCCAGTGCTAAAAATTCGTTAACCCATATCAGAAAAAGCTGGACCAATCAAAAATTTCGAAGGAGTTTGTTTAAATTTGCGAAGGCTTCCTTAGAATTTTTCCACCAAAGAAATGGGTCACTGTCTCTTGGCAGCAATGGCAAATTAAATATTTTTATTAATTGATCACTTTTGCATGCTCGTTTCTTTTTTCCCATCACCATTGTTTTTGCTTATCACTGATAATTCATCAAATAAACTCGATAGACTTTGAGGTACGACTTGTTCCATATCCTCTCCAGGAGTTGAAGACTCTTCATAAACCATTTTTTATATTGCGGCATTATTTTGCATTGCAACTAATGCCCATTCCTTTATCTTTACTACTATTTTTTTTTTGAAATTTCCTTTTAAATCTCGGATCTACCATTTATGACAAACATAATAACTTGATTGTAAAATATGCTGAAAATCTGCTTTTCACTTTACATCTGGAGATCATCAATTTCATATGAATTTCAGAAAAAGAACTGCTGCTGTTTGTTTTCGATAGGAATAAATTCATAGTTTGAATTGTGGGAATAATTAGTGAACAAGTAGCAACTCGCTTACTTGCTTCAGCAGCAATTTCTTCAAATGGCTTTATATATATAATATATATATATATATAATATATATATATATATATATATAATATATATATATAATATATTATATATATATATATATATATATATATATATATATATATATTTTAAGAGACCACTTATAAAAACTCAGTCCAGAGATGTTGTTATCAATTGGATAAGCTACAAGAGCTGCTCTCTGCTTTATATTTCTTTCCAGCATGTAATATTTTTGAATTCCTGATAGTAAAATGTTTTTGAATCAAGTTTTGTGCAAAACTCAACTGATTTTTGTAATTCTACCAACTTGCTTACTGCTAAAGAAAAATGATTAAAGTATTTAACAATATTTCTAGTAGCTGAAATTAAAGTTTTTACAGCTTCTTGAAAAAATATAGACTCATTAAGTGCAAGTTGTAGTGTATCTTTGAAGTAAGACATGACTCTAAACCACAACTATTGACTCCAGTTACAATACCTTTCCAGAATATCTTAAAACTAGGAAGATCTTATCATTTGTTAGTTTATGGTTTTTAGAAGATATTTAATTTTTCACTAGTTCATGCTTCCTTGTGAGAACCCGCAAAAGGAACAATACACAATACTTTCCTTCCTTGTTGTGACTCATCTGTAAACCAGTGACCCGTTACCCTAAAAAGGTAATGTTGTTGGTAGGGGCTGTCTAAATGTCAGTATTTAAAGAAATAAAATTTGCATCATCAACAAATTTTTGTTTGTACTTTCTGAAATATATTGGGAATGATATTTTCAGAAAAGAATTTTCAGCTATAAATATTGTATCAAGGACTAAAATTTAAGTAGCGTTTGAATTGCTAAATCAGGCACAAGAAAGTAAGGTTGCAAGTCAATTCGTATTATTTCTCCAATCAAGCAATGAATATATTTAGATAGTTGATCATTAACGTCCCATAATTTTTTGCTCTCATAAACTTAGGTAAAGTAGCTTCTGATTTGATAAGAGACTTATTTACAAATGAACTTTACTCCCAGCCACCTGAGATCCCTATATTCATTTTTCCAATCTCTCTTTTATAATTTTCGTTATGAATTTTTTTTAGACGATTTGTCATATTTTCGGTGGTAAACGTTTTAGCAGTCTTTCCTCCTCTAGAGATTCGGCACAAAGTGCACTTTCAAAAAGTTTTATTAACTTTTTCAATTGTAAAAATATTTCAAAACAATGCTTGGAGCTATGACATCAAAATTTTCACTCTAATTTCACCCTAGACGGTTCCAGAGCTATTTCTTTTCTCCCCCTCCTTTCAAATCATAAAAATGTTATTTCTACACTCTCTGATATTAACTCTATGAATACGGAGAGTGGGTTGAAGTTATTCCTACAGTGGTCCTCAGCACTTGTGCATATGAGCTTGCACCCTGCCTTGAGAAACTGTTTCCTCACAGCCCACTAACTTCAGCATTCCCTCCTGCTGCAAGAGAGCATCCATCCAGCATGTGCTAAAGAAGAGAGACCTCAGTCAACAATTCAACTATCATTCTATCGCTTTAACTTCTATTCTCCCTAAACTTTTCGAATATATTCTTAACAAGAAGGCTTAGAAACATCATAAATCTTCTAATCTTATTTTTAAGTGTCAGTATGGCTTCTATAAGGACCGCTCGACTGGTGATCTTCTTTCCACTCTCTTCCACTATTGGTACTCTGCTCTTCCGCATTTCGGTGATTCTATTTCTGCGGCGCTAGAGATATCAAAGGCTTTCAATAAACTCTGGGACAAAGCTTAAAATTTCTAAACATTCCACTTTTTTGTATTTATCCTTCTCTTTGTAACCTCCTCTTGACTTCAGTTTCCATCGTTCTATGGCTACTATATAGCAGAAAGTCACCAAATATCCTTTTAATTTATCAATAGTGGTGTTACTCAGAATTCATTTCTATCTTCGCCTCTCTTTTTTCTATTTTGCATCAGTGATCTATCTGTTACTGTATCTCCTCTCCAATCATAAGCTGATAACTCTACCACTAATCATTACTCCTTACAGTTTGTAAGACGACTCATTCAACAGCAAACATCTATATCAACTATTTACTTAACATAATCTTCTACACAACTATAATATCTTACTTGAAAACACAACTCTAACCTTCTTCTGTTCTTAATATTCTTGGTATCTTTTCTCGTGATTTTTCTTAGAAGGATCACATTCTGTTCTTTGTAGCAAGTTTCTAGGAAATAGGGTGTTCTGTAGCGTCTTCGGAACTTCTCACCACCTTAGTTGCCATCTCTGCATATGGGAGATATTGGCCTTTGTATAGAGTATGAATCACATACCCGGGGTAGTTCCTTACATATTGCTCTCCTTAATAAAATATATTCTAGGGTTTCTCGACTCGATAACTCTCCCACTCTCACCAACTCTCTTCAATCTTTTAGTCGTTGAACTGTTGCATTACTCCCCTAATTCTATTGTTACTACAACTTACATTGTTCTATTGAATTTTTCAGTCAAATACCTATTCTTTGAGGAGAGTTTCTGCGACTAATATTTCAGGCAGTCTCATCCTTTCTTCATCCAACTCTCTAACCCCAGACGTAACCGCTATGCTCAATCTTAGATGTATTTCAATGGTAAAGTCTGGAACACACTCCATATATCTATTTTTCCAACTTCCTTTGATTTGAACAATTTCAAGGACGGCGTATTGGAGCATTTCAAACCTTAATTTGTCCCTGGTTTCCAATGAGTAGCTGCAGCACTCTCAAAGATGGAAACCATTTCAAACTTACCATTAGATATATTTATTGTCTTGGTAGTTAGACAATTTTGAATTACTAGCTACTACACAAGTAATTGCCTGAGCTGCAAAAATACCTGTCTTAGATTTATATTTTAATGCACGTCTAAAATTGCTAGGGGAATAATAAGTTTTGGAAGCACTCTTAGAATGAATAGCATCAATACCACAGGTTACAAATTGATCAGAATTAAAATACGGTGTTTGAGATTTCTTAGGCTCTAAACTAGTAATAAGACAAAAATCTTCAATAATAATATACTTAACATTATGCCATCTAAATAATTTCAAATACTTTTTATCAGCTTCAGTTAAATTATTTTAAGTTAAATCAACAGTAAATAAAGTTTTCTTTGAAAAAGTTTTAGTATTCTCTCTAATGAACATAATACTATGATTGGTTAGCCTTGTGTACCTGCTGAGAAATACTTGGCGATTAGTCCGGTACGGCCTAATCCTCCTCCTCATCGATGATCGATATCTTTTTCCTCTCCATGAACGTGTGTACCTCTGATATGCTCGTCTTCGATATATTGTTACTAGCTCTTTTGATATCTTGTATATATATTCCAATGGTCTTCTGATATTTTAACCTTATTGAGATAGAAATTATCAAACGCACACTTCAGACTGTGATGGGAATGATACTATGCCGCTTTCGTACTTACCAGTCATTATATAACCATTATTACAACGATCAATTATCTGATAAAATAATTGAACTCAGCTGCTTAATTTCAAGTGACATCAAAGACAATGTCGTTGAATGAATCATGTGCGCGATGTCGCGCGTCGAGAAAGAAAACATAGCACATACGGAAATATCGACCCACTGGAGAGATATATATATATAAATATATATATATATAATATATTAAAGTATATATATATATATATATAAGATATATATTATATAATATATATATATATATATATATATACTACTTAAAATTTATAATATATATATATATATAACTATATAATATATTATATTTATATATATAATATTTATATATATATATAATTATAATATATATAATATGCTATATATTATAATATATATATATATATGATAGTATATTATATATATATATAATTAGATATATAATATATATATATAGTATATATATATATATATAATATATATATTATATATATATAAGTATATATATTATATATATATAATATATATATATATTTATACTTATATATAGTAATATATATATATATATAATTATAATATATTATATATATATATATATATAATATTATAATATTATAATATATACTATATAATATATATATATATACTATCATATATATATTAATATATATATATATCATATATACGGGAAGAAAAATTACCAAAATAATAACAGTGGCAGAATATTAAGCATTTTGATTATGAAAAAATATAAAATTATAATTTGAAAATCTTCCTCTCTTTTCAAATATAATATTTTGGAACTAATCCCTAATAAATTGCTACTTTACTATAACTGCATATAGAATTTCTCAGCCAATAGGAAAAAATGGTTAGAAAAGTTACTTTTGTTGATTTTTTGATATATTCATCGATCAATGGTTTCTTTGTGATAAATTTTATTAATAATGAGTTGTTAATATAGAATATATACATTACTAATGTATAGCCTAATTTCCTATTCGATGATTCAGAGCACTTTTTATTTCTTTTTTATTAAAAAGTGCAAAGGAACAAAAAGACAGAAACATAAAACAACCAGTGTTTTTTAAGTTGGGCTAAAATGAAGAACGTATTGTGGGGTTAAACACCAAAACAAACTCTCTTTCTTCTCTTCTCTCCTTCTCTCTCTCTCTCTCTCTTCTCTCTCTCTCTCTCTTCCCTCCTCTCTCTCATCTCTCTCTCTCTCTTCTCTCTCTTCTATAGTATACTATCATACATATATATATATAACATTGATATATAGTATTATATAGATAATATATATATATTATATAATATATATAATAATATATTATAGTATATATATATATATCGTGTATATAGTAATATATATATATTAGTAGTAGTATATTATATATATATATATATTATATATATAATAGTAGTATATATAATGACTAATATATATACTATTTATATATTATATATTTATACTTCATCAATCATTATTATAGGACGACTTCCACCTACATTGTATGACATAATAAGGATTTCATTATAGTGAGGTTCAGATGGTTTCGAGTTCTCAGATATACGAGTATAGAATATTTGGCTAATAATGATTAATATAATTAATGAAAAAATAATAAATAATAATTAATAATAATAATAATAATTATAATTAATAAAATCATAATAATAATAATAAATAAAATAATTCATTTGATTTGTATTATGAAATTATATATATAGTAATAATATAGTAAAACAGGCCAGACGTTTTCGACCATCATGCATGTTGATGGTGAGCCTCGACAACTTTTTACGTCTTATTAATTAAGGGCACCGCGAAATGGAAAAGGTTGAACCGGTTGAAACTCGGCAAACATGCTTGTTACATGTGTATATTTTAGTCAAAATCAAAAATTATTTTCTATTTGTGAATTTGCATAATCTTTATATTATATATAGTTTATAAGTAAATTATCCAAATAATTATATTTTCATATTATTATAAACATATATATTTTAGTTTGAGTAATATTAGGCATTAATACTCTTATATGCTTATTACCCTCTCTCTACTCCCTCCCTTTTCCTTACTACTCTCTCTCTACTCCCTCCCTTTTCCTTACTACTTCTCTTCTAATACTACGGGTCATCATCTCTCTCTCTCTTGCTTATATACTATTCTCTACTCTCTTCTATATCATCATCTATATCGTCATTACTTACTCTCTCTCATTAGTGTGTGAAAAAAACGTTTAATAGTACTAGTAAACTAAGTACAACTGGTAACTTTCACGTAAGACGGAATTATACACTTGAGAAACTTAGGTCATTGGGGTAAAGTATAAATTTTTCTTAAAAAATTAAATAATCAGGTTATAGGGGTAGATTTAAACTTTGGATATATATTATATATGCCATGTAGCTTCTTCAGGAAGGGTAGGGAAGGATATATCATTCTTTATATATAGGTTATTTTGGTATGAGCGATATATATATATCCTCCTACAGTTATATATTGTAAAGGTGATTTGGGGCTGATATACCTAATGATCCCCTATACAGTAAAGTTTTTGGAGGGTTTAATATCTCTTAAACTGTACTTATATTCACTAACTATATTTGTATATGACATATCTGCAATTAAAGTTTGAAACACCACCCCTCACTTCCGCGTTATTTCTCGAGAAGATTTCCAAACAATACAAATTCCATCTACCCCTTCTCGCACGCCCCATCATTTTAACTTATAGGGTGAAATTTTTTGGTTAGTATAGCTTATAACCGGTCGTTTTCGGTATAGTTGTCACTTTATACTGGTATTATATATATAATAGTTTTATATATACATAATTAAATAATATATTTTCATCTATATAATATATATATTTATATATATATATATATATTATATTATTATTATATAAGCATTTATATAATATCTCAACATTTATCATTCAGCCATTATTTATTTTATACTGTCAGTTTATGTTAAGCACAATACCGAATACAGACATTTACAAATATCATCCGCCACAAAATATTAACTACTATAAGAAGTAATTATATTTTCAAAAAGTAGTATTAATTAAAATTAATATATATATAAATTATATATATATATATATATATATATATAATTACCCTTAAATTTATAAGAACAATTTTAAACATAAATAAATACATAAAATATGCATTAAATAACTAATATATAAATAAAATAAAATAAAATAAAATAAATAAAAATATATACATTAATTTAATCATATAAAAGTAAAAAACACATAATTTTAATTATATAACATTTCATTTAATATTAAAAAATAAAATATTTTTGCTGCTTATAATTATTTGAAACATATATAATTTAACTAATTCTAAAATAAGATATATATAATAAATATATAATATTAATTATTTACACAATGTATGCTTAATTATATAATATATAATATCATATAAATAAATATATAATACATAATATATATAAACAAATAATAATATAAAAATAAAAAAAAAAAAATATAAATAATAAATTAAATTAATAATAATATATATATGTATATTAATACTAAATACAAAATAAATATATATAAAATAAAATAATAAATTATAAAATATTAATAATAAATAAATATTATAATATATATATAATAATTATTACTTAATATATATTTATAATATATATATTAAATATATATTATTATTATATATATATATAAAGCATTCTAATTAAAAATAAATAATTTTATTTTAGTAATATGTTACACAATATTAGAAATGCATTCTTTTAAGATTATAAAATTTGTATCAGCCAATATTAACGTTAATAATACAGACAAAACTTGATCTTAATCGGTAATCGGCGCGCATTCCCTAAATATATATAATCTATATTGTTATTCTCTCTCT
>JABUQX010093348.1:7500-12500 GCA_015478945.1 Trachelipus rathkii | reverse complement strand
AGAACCCCTAAAAGGGTAAATCTCCATTTGGGGGCTCGTTGGCTCCTGCTCCGTAAAAGCCCAACTAACTTTACAGTCTACAGCCGCGAAAAACTGGCTCTAACTTTAACTGGAAGGCTGTTAGAAGTAACATGAAGATTATAACATATATATATATATATATATACATATATATATATATATATATATATATATATATATATATATATATATATATATATATATATATATATATATATATACTCATATATATATATATATATATATATATATATATATATATATATATATATATATATACCTATATGGTAATTGTTTTACATTTCGGCAGCACAAAAATAAAAACTAAGTCCACTCGATATTTTATGGGAATTAGCAATACATTGATATTGTAATATTAAATCGATTAGTTGTAAATCGATTAGTATTTGTTACAGATGATAAAATAAAAAAAATCGGAACAGTATACATACAAAGTTTATCTGCGTCGCATGTGTAAAGTGAAGTTGTCAGCGCAAAGTTTACAAATGATTGTAAGTGATTTATTTGATATATGCCAAAACGATTGGTGCATGCTAGGTTTTTTAGAACATTTCAACCTAATTTTGCAACAAAAGAGATGTGAGAAATGTTTAAAAAAAATTTCAATAGTAAGAGTTGGAGAAAAATTTAAATCGAGTTTCTGCAAGGTATATCGAGACACTATCCATGAATTGTATTTGCTTAAAATTTTTAATATATATATAGAGATATAAATATATATATATTTATATATACTTTATATATATATATATATATATATATATATATATATATATATATATATATATATACTCTTCTCTTTTTTTTTATATATATATAATATATATATATATATATATATATATATATATATTTCGGCAGCTACTAAACTGTCTATCAGTAAAAGTTAGAGTTAGTTTTACGGCATAGTGGATCAGTAAAGTTTTAGGGCTACTTTTACCGCACAGTGAGTCAACGAGCCCCCTAAAATGAAGTATTTACCCGCTCAGCAGAGGACGAAGGGGAGGGACGTTTCCTTGGGGAGGGATGGTCAGGAACCCACGACACCCAAAGACCAAAGAGGCGGGGTTCCGGAGGCCATCCCGGGAGAGAGGATGATCCGTAGTCCACCAGGCGGCAGGCCGGCTCAGGTACCGTGGCTATTCGTTAGTGATACCCAAACTGTAAATCCCAAAAATGGCTACTGAGACATTGCAATCTATTCGTACTCTATAAATCTCAAAAAAATTTGGACATTCGATTATATATATATATATATATATATATATATATATATATATAAATGAAAATTAAATAAATATATATATATATATATATATATATATATATATATATATATATATATATATATATACTATGTATCGATATTACCAAATATCGATTCCATGTATCGATATAACAAAGTATCGATTTTCGATTTAATCGAACCCATCAAATATCGAAAATGAACTCTAAAAAATTAGTGCTGCCGAAATGTAAAATTTACCTATATATATATATTAACTCATATGCTGCATATATATATGCTGTAACATATACTCTGTAAACCTATTTTATATATATATATATATATATATATATATATATATATATATATATATATATATATATCACGGAAAAAGTTAAACCAGTCTACAACTGTTTTTGGACTAAAATCAACGTACATTAATACCTTTGCTACTGTTACATGTTGTACAAAATAAAACAATGCTAAAAAAACCTAGCAAACTGCAATCGTTTTGGCATATATGAAACAAATCACTAACATTCATTTCTAAACTTACGCTGACAACTCCACTTAACATAACCGACGAATACAAAGTTTGAACCATACTGACCGATGTTTTGTTAACAGTGTTGCCAACTCCAAATATCACAAGTCGCTAGATTTTATTAAAAAAAAGATAAAATTCCAATATTTGATGAAAAAAGCAATAAAAGCAGTAAAATTTTGCACTAAAGTAGCATTAAACGCACTAAATCTATTGCAAAATGCACCAAATTGGCAACACTGGTTTTGTACTTTATCATGTCTAATATAAATAATCGATTTACAACTAATCGATTTAATACTACAATATCAATGTATCGTTAATTCCCATAAAATATCGAGTGTTTTAATTTTTATTTATTTTTCTTTGCCAGAAAGTGTAAAATTAAAGCCTATATATATACCACATATACTTTCTTTCTCATATATATATATATATATATATATATATATATACATAACTTTCTCTGCTATATATATATATATATATATATATATATATAACTGTTATATATATATATATATATATGACGCAACGGTAAGTTGTTTTTGATGTGGCAATGTGGCATTGAAAATCTATCGAAACATCGATTATCATTCAAAATAAATCAGTTTTTATACTATTTTTTAGTATGTTAATTTATTTAATTTACTGTACCCAGCGTTGCTTCGAATTGTCGAATATATTATTTATTTATTACGAATTCCTAATTATCAACAAACCTTGTAAAACTAGTTAATTGTATTATTAAGCAAAATGAACTAGTCTTAGTTATGTTTTAGAAATTATTAGAGGGTAAATATGTCTATTTTAGTTTTTATAATTAAACCTTAACATAATATCCCCAGAAATCTTTAAAAATTAACACATACGAGCTTCTAAAAACTTAGCATAGAACACTTACTGCTTGGAATGCTTTAAGCACTATATAAATGCACAATTTGCGGAAAGGAAATCTATCCATGATGCTGAATTTCCTGTTTTGCTTTTAAAGGAATAA
The DNA here is from genome assembly GCA_015478945.1 of Trachelipus rathkii. NCBI lineage: Eukaryota > Metazoa > Arthropoda > Malacostraca > Isopoda > Trachelipodidae > Trachelipus > Trachelipus rathkii. The sequence goes on along the minus strand of JABUQX010093348.1, from coordinate 9,686 downwards.
AAAATTAAAAGATCTTAAAAACATGGTAAAAAGCTGAAAAAAAAATTGTAGTTATGAAAGTTTAATCGATAATTATTATTATTATTATTATTATTATTATTATTATTATTATTATTATTATTATTATTATTTAAAAACACTTGCTTCATTTATTATAATAGCTATATATCGTTTGTGTTCCCAATTTTCAAAATGAACAATTTTATTTTAGAAACGGAATATTTATTGCTGAAAATCTTGTAAATTTATTTAAAATAATAAGTTTTATATAAAACTCTTTAACCACTGAGGTTTAATAGCTTTAACTATTTTTACAAAATAACCTCGTTTCTACTATTTTAAACTGTCACTCACGAATGTTTATTTAATTCTGGATAAAGTGGTCTATAAACTATTCAAATATTAATGTGACAATAACTACCAAAAGGTAAGGTAAGGTCTAAGAAAATATGAAAAAGAACCGACCATTCTGATGAATCTTTTTGATATTATGAACAACATTCAAGGTTATCAAAAAAATTTACATATATTTTATCGAATATTAAAAAACTTTTTGCACTCCATTAATATGTTTTAAACTTTTAGCATTTTATACACAAAGTAAATTTTATTATTAATCTGAAAAAGTTGAATTGTAGAACATAAAAAGATGAGTATTATAACCCACATACTAAAAAATCCTAAAATACTTTTTGCATAACCTATACAGAAGGCATAATTTTGAAGATTTGGACGTTATTGGTATTATTTTCTTTTTCTAAGTGAAAACGGACAAAGCCATATAACAATTCCTAAGTAGAATTCAGATGAGGGATCGAATCCTAGCCATCTGCCTTGGCGACTAGATCATTCTACCGTTGTGTCACGGGATGGTATCCCTAGCCATCTAAGCCTTGTGCGACTAGATCATTCTACCGTTGTGTCACGGGTATGGTATGGGTTCTAAAACTCATCTATTAGGTTACGCATTCCTAACTCCCAAGAACTATAAAAGATATTGTTAGAATCTGAACACACACACATTCTCTCTCTCGTCTCCTACAATCACATCAATAAACACCTACTCACCCATTCTCTCTCCGTCTCTACTACTCTCGCGCTGTCTCTTCTGCTCTCGTCTGTCGTCTCTCTCTCTCTTCTCTCTCCTCTCTCTCTCTCCTATCTCTCATCCGCTACTGCGCTCCACCACCAACTCCGCTCCCTCCTCTCTTCTCTCTTCTCTCTCTCAGTTCCATCTCTTCTCTCTGCTCTCTCTCTCCTTACATTCTGCTCAGTCTATTCTGTCTCAGTATAGCGTCTCTCTCCTCCTCCTTCGATTCTATCTCTCCTCTCTCTCTCGCTCTCATCATCTCTCTCCTCTCTCTCTCTCCTCTCTCTCTCATCCTTCTCCTCTCTCCTTCTCTCTCTTCTCTCTCTCTCTCTCTCTCTCTCTCCCTCTCTCTCTCTCTCTCTCTCCTCCCTTTCTCTCCTTTCTCTTCTTCTTTTTCTTCTCTCTTCTCTCTTCTCATCTCTCTCTCTCTCTCTCATCTCTCTCTCTCCTCTCTCTCTCTCTCTCTCTACTCTTCTCTCTCTCTCCTTTCTTCACACTCTCTCTCTCTCTCTCTTCTCTTCTCTCTCTCCTCTCTCTCTCTCTCTCTAATTTACCATTTTGTTTCCCTAGTTATAATATATCAAATAATATTACAAATAAGAATCCATTAGCTATCATTATACTATTAAAAATTTTTGATTTTTGCGATGGTAACAAAATTATGAATGAAGTTTTATCAGAAAAAACTTAGTCAAATGATTTAGTGTTTTTCAATAAATTCAGAAATTAGAAGCGTTTTAACGCCTTATGTACAATATTATTAATTTATAATGTAATAATTTGTAATTTTATTTGAGAATTTGTTTTATTAATACAGGGTGTTCTTTATTTAAGGGTTTGTCAAATTTTTTTTATAGGTTTGTACTTTTTTTCCAAAAGAATTTGCCGTCAGATGTGATTTAATTATCGTTTGGGCTGGACGCTGACGATTAATTAAAGCCAGTTTAACACCCCAACAGTTTTAAAAATTTCAGTTAAACAATTTTGTATTAGTTAAACAGTTTTAGTAATTTAAACATTAAGGAACGCTACCAAATAGAATAATGGTATATTTAATAATGTTGATTATCTCCCTCGTTCCCCTGTTTGTGGTTTG
>JABUQX010093347.1:2500-25245 GCA_015478945.1 Trachelipus rathkii | reverse complement strand
CTTAGAAGAAACTAGTTAATTTTAATTTTTATTATTATTCACAGTTGATAAAGTGATATATAATAATAGTCGCGTTCAAAATACTAATTTCCTCCTACATTTATAAACGTAGTGATGAAGCTTAGCAATTTCTTCCTGGCGTTTGATCCTCTTCACCGGCTTTTTGAAGACCCTTCGTAAAATTTCTTCCCTGTCGATAGTAACATCTTCAGCTTTTGTCATGGCGCGGAGATTTGTCGTTTGTTCCTCGAAAAGTATTAGCCGAATTTAAGCTAGTTTTGAATGTTTCATAAACCTTTATAGAAATTCCAATGGTATCCTTTCTCAATACCCTAAATCGTAATGAAGAAACTATCGGAACTCTGCTAATTTTGTAGACTTTTTGATTTTAATTTTCTATATTTTAAAATTATTTTTTAATTAAAATTATTTTCTTTTAATTTCAGGATAAATTTTTTATTTAACAAAAATATTTCTTCTCATAAATGAGCATCATTTGCAAAATATCGATAAAATAATCGATTCACCCGGAAGATATGAAATCGCTTAAAAGTATTATTAAAAAAGGGAATCGAAACTTCAAAGACGAACTATTGATTGACGATGATTTAGAGATAAAAGAGAAAGAGGAAGAAAAAAGGGACCTTCATACACAATCTCACGACAATGAATTATTGGTAAATGAATCTACATGCCTGCAAAAGAAGATATCGTATGATGACATTCGGAACCTAAATATCGCGAAGGGTCAAACATCTCCACAGACGAAGAAGAAAATTAAACATGCGAGATTTCATAATGCGTCTTGGCTAAACAATATCGTTTTCGCCAGCCCTGCACTGAGATCGACAGGAAAGGAAATAAATAAAACTCTCTTAAAAAGGGTGATTCCGAATAACGTTGCGATTTTAAAAGCCCCGGTTCTTCCTTCCGCCCCTCCTCTATCTTTATTCGATGAACCAGATACGCGACCTTCACGAGATACTCGAAAGTGTAACCCGCATTATTGTGAGATTCTTCCCTAGAATAATTTGGTCTTCGAAAGTGAATAGTTTCTTATCACTAATCGCGAACGAGGTAAACGAAAATTACGTTTTAGCGATCACTCGCTCGTGGGAGAATATTCTCACGATTACGAATCTTTAAGGAAAACAAAAATTTTAATTATTTGAAAGTTTTTTCATATAGATTAAAATTATAAATGTGTATTATTGTGATTATTTCTATTTTATATATCGTATTGTTATGTTTTTCCTTTGGTGATTAAATATGTTAATAAATATTGTGCGTTTAAGGAATTTTATTTCCCTTTATAACAAAGCCTTAGGGACTCAGCTAAATTGTGTAACTGTGTTTTAATCTGACGAGCAGTTGAACCTTCCGATGTGGGTGTAAAAAATAATATTTAAAAACAGAAGTTATCGAAAATATATTGAAATTATATCTTTAATGGAACACGAAAAAACGCCATTATACACAAGAAGAAAAGAAATCTGATTTTTTTAAAGCTTAATCCTGAAAGGTATTCTTATATTCTTACACCGATATTTTCTGTTTAAAATACGTCATACTGACGTTTCATAAAAATGAGACGACCATCCCCAAAAAAATTGAAATTATTTTTTAAAGTTTTTATTTTTTACTTATAATTTTACACCCCTATTTTCTGTTTCAAAAATGTGATACCACGAAACTCTAAAAACTACTCTTGAAACGTTCTTTTTTGAAACGTGCATAGCTGCCCGGCTACTGTTAACTCAGCGATGCGGAGTTCAGTGTTTTTCCCTCGAAAAAAAAAAACTCGCTTAAGAAACAAAAATTTTAGCACCATATCCCGAGAAAGATACGAGAAAACAAAAACTGAAAACGGCCGAAATAACACCGTAAACAAAAAAATGAACGTGTTTTTACATCGATGTACATTAATTTTATATATATATTATATATATATATATACATGATTTTAATTAAAAATTTCTATATACGATATTATCAAAAAAGGATACTTCTATAATATATAGTTCATAGAAGAGATTTCTAATATATATATATATAATATATAATTTATATATATATATATATATATTGTATAAATATATTAGATAAATATTAATATATATATATATAATATAGTAATGAAAATTTAATTTAATATATATATATATATATATATATATATATATATATATATATATATACTATATATATATATATACAATATATAATATATATATATATATATATATATATATATATATTATATATATATATATATATATATATATATATATATATATATATATATATATATATATATATATATATATACATTGATTTTAATTAAAAATTTCTGTAAACGAGAACGATTTTTTATTAAACATTTTATAAATAAACAAGAATGATAGAGTTTACATTAGTTGGTATTTTTTATAGTTATAAAAAATTGCCCACTTCCTTCTTCGTCAGCAACAACAAAATTGGACTTCATTTCGATTGTCTTCCCGCGTATAATCCTCCCACAACCCAGAGAAGTCATCGCGTATTTTCGGGCGATAAGTTTTTGCGTCCGTTATAATTTTGTCTCTTAACCAAAAAATAAATTGGATCGCCAGTCTTATCCATTCGTCTACACATGTGTCGCAAAGATCCAACCCCTCCCGTATGTTAGTGAAGATTGTTTCTATATCCCGTTTCCTTTCCACGAGGTAAGACAGAGACTTCTCTTTGCTCTTAAAGGCGTGGTTAATTTTCATTTGCAGAGCTTGCAAGGCGACGTACCAAACAGTTTTCACCTTCTTCATTCCAATAGTCCGGTCGCCTATTAGGTAATAAAGGACGTACCCTTCGCAATGTTTGATCCTTCGAATTTTCGATATCTCTTTCTTCACGTCTTCGGGAGATATCGCGTGGTATTCCGGCGTTGAAATTTCGAAGAGTTTGAAAAATTCTAAGCCCGTCTGAGGGGAGACGGTCGTCAATGATTCGTCGTCGTCGTGGTCGTCGTCATCGTCCTCGCTTTGGCCACCCACCGCCGCCACCTCTTCGGGGAACGAAATCATCATTAAGCCGTAGATTTCTGGTTCCTTTGAGCGTATTTCTTCGACGACGATGTGCGGGCGATCGGGCAATAATCGTTTTAGTGACACTCAACAAATGCTTCAAAATATTTAGTTTCGCTGGATCCATCCGGTCGAAGGTATCTAGTACCGTCTTCGCCACCAAACGTGCGATAAAACACTTGTGTCCCGAATATTTATCCACGTCGGAGCGAGTCTTCACCATAATATGTACGTTCTTAGAACCGACGATGACGTAATACTCGCCCCCGATCTCCCTCACGGTGAAATGGCCGCAGCATCCGTCGATTTTTGTCATGCAAATAACCTCGGAGGCTTTCGCCGGCGAATCGATGCAAAATTTTTTCCACTCTTCATCGTTTTCGGGTTGAAAATTATCTTCATCGCCAATTCGCCCCGTAAACTTTTTGTTGCCGCAAATAGCGATATCTAACCGTTGTTCCTTATGTCCTTTCACCTCGATAAATGTAAGACCTCGACTCACGTTCTTCCTAATCCATTCATCTTTCGAATAGGTTTCGTCTTCCGATTTGAATGACAATATTTTAACGTCGTGTAGTTTACAAGAATAACCGGTAGGGAGTACACCTTTCTCGACGTCCGTGGATATTATTTTCAATGACGAATTTTCCGAAATTTTTTTATGCATATCCTTGGCCACGTCGGAACTGAATCTAGCCTTCTCGCGTTTAGTTTCGAAGGTTTTTATCAAGCTTTCTTTCCGAAGTTCGGTCATCGATTCACAGCCGGCCAACATATTTTTTAATGAAGCCAAACTCTCAATTCTTTCTGCGACTTCGGAGTGTTCCTTTTCTTCTTTTCTCGATTCGGGGATCATCGTGGGTGCCATAATCTCAGAGTTAAAAAGGAATCTAGAAATAGATAAGAATGAAGATTATTATTTTATCAAACTTAATAGCGACCCTAGTAATCTTATAATGAGTGTGAAAATTTTACGCCATAAAAAAAAAAGAAATATATTGATATCACGAGAAACGTGTCAAAAAATACAATTTGGAATTCCTACGTTATTATTTTTGGTAATAATTATTCATAGAGTAAAAATAAAAGAGTACATCGGCAATAAAAAATAAACCGTTTTGTGGATCATTTTAATCACTAATCCTAGTATTTCCTGTTTTAGACAAACAGTTATAAAGATAATACTTTATCGCTAGCAATTTTTTTTAAAGGTAGAATCAGAATTTATCCAAAACTGTAAAAATAAACTATTTGTTTCTATAATGATAAATTAAAACCATCTCACCTGCTAAAAAATTACAAATAAATCGCTAGAAATAAATATTTCACTCCTTTGCCAAGCAAATTGAATAACTAAATCGGTGTTTAAACATTCACGGGACGGTAGTTTCCTAAGCGAATATTGTAACTTAGCTCGTGAAGGAAAAACACGAAGAAGTAGTACGACCAGGACTTGAAGGAGCATCCACACTCGACTCGGCACCCCTGATAACTGATATCGCCGATGGCCCACTCCCCCTTTTATGCCCTTTAAATGCTCACGGAAGCAAATTTGCAGGTGCGACACGACGTGGCAACCGGAGATGACTAAAAAACAATTATTGTCATTTGATTCTTCTCAATCATGACCAAAATAACTGATGATTTGCAAGGTTGAGAAAAAACATTCCCGATGAAACGCCTCTATATAACGTTATTATCTATATATATATATATATATATATATATATATATATATATATATATATATATATATATATATATATATATATATATATATATAATATATATATATATATTTATATTTTTTTTTATATCTTTTATATATCCAAAAAATTCCTTAAAAAAATCATGATAATCAATAGAGGGAATGACCAGATGAAATGTTATAGGCTCAGGGTTACGAAATGTATTTATAAACTCAAAAAAAGAATGGGTTGTATAAAAAGGCTTATCATTTTTTAATCCCAAAGAGCTCTTATAGAATTTTGTTTCTTTTTCTACACCGTACTTATCATTTATAGATGATTCAAAATCGGAGAATTCGAACAGGTCGTATCGTTTTATATACCACTGAATGATGGAATTTCCAAACTTGTCGTTCATTGTCACTACGATATTTTTGAAAAGTTTTTTGACATTTCCCTCGTGTGTAGGATTGCGGCACTCGCAAAGGTAAAATTTTTCTTTATTAACCATGTATCGATCAAAATTTATTTCTAGTCCTTTTTTCAAAGAGGGAGCGACATCCAAAAGTTTATAAATACTGCAAGGGTCGATATATTCCGAATAGAAAAACACAACTACCTTTTCCAGATTTGGAGAAAGACGACAAATATCATATAAGAGAAGGGAAAAATCAATCTTTAATTCTAACAAATTTTTAAAAGCGACATCATTTACACCATCTTTTAGAAATTCGACGTTTTCTCTAATTTTATATGAAGAGTCGTTTAATCTAATTTCTAACTCTGTCATATTCGGGAAAGCTTTGATGAATTTATTACTCGATAAGCCGCAAATAAACCGATTTGCAAGAAAGAATGCCAATTTTCCGTCGGAAACCAATTTTAATGAATTCACATTTAAAAATCGGAATGGAGAAATGGTATCGACATTTTCGTTTCTTTGAAGGATAGCGTTAAAACGGCAAGCGTTTCGCAAATTTAATTCTAAGAAACCGCCGTTCTTTCTAATATTCCTTCGCAATCGGTTTCTAAAAATTTGCGTGTCCCAAGAATCAATTATCTTCTTTTCTATTTCAGTTCGCCACTTTTTACCCGAATGTAAGTAGCATTTCTCTCGTGCTATAGGCCACATACGAGTCGGCGGAATAAATAGCGACATAACCACATAAATTCCTTTGCATGCGAGGCAGAATGGTATTTCTATCTCGCTTCTTTCACGATCTTTAGTTAGAAGTTTCCAAAAATTAATTTCCAACATTCTTTTTAATCCACCGACTCTATATTTATCTTCTTCATCTCCTGCCGCCTCTTCTTCCAACTTTTTCGATAATTTCACGTAAAAATCGACTATCGGTAGAGCTTCGCTAATTTTCCATTCGATTATTCTTCTGTTTTCGATTTCAACCACCACGATTAAAGAAGTTAATTTTTTGTTAGAACAATTATCGCAAAAACTTCGAAGAAATTCTTCAATCATATAACAGGCGTGGTTGGGAAATATTTCCTCTTCCGATGAATAACCGAAAATCAATTCCAAAGTCTTCACCCCAGTTTTCGCTACCAATCGCCTTACACGAGCGCTGCTAATAACGGTATACGCGTGTGAATGATTCAAACGAACTCCAATTTTTTGCAAATTAAACAACGATGAAGTTTTGATAATATCCTCGATGTTGTTAAAATCTACGGTTATTGCAGTTAATACCTCGAATGGAGGAATAAGAAATTTCCGCAATTCACTCGAAAATTCAATTTGTTCGATTATTTCAAGCGCTTTCATATATCCCAAATTGGATTTCTCGGCTAAATCGCTCGCGCATTCCCCCGAACGAAGGAAGGGGTTCTTGTGCATAATCGGGTCGTATCTCAACACCGTTTCGCGACATCTGCATATTAGTTTTAACGCGATTAGATTCGGGAAAAGGATCGAAATATTTTTAATCATTTCGAGAAAGTCGTCGTGAGTGAGAAGGTTGACGCCCGTATTAACAATTTCTAACCTCTCGATACGAAATAAAGGTTCGTGTCGTTTTTCTTTTATTACATTGGTTAATTTAATAAAGGTTTCGTACTGATCCGAATACAAAATCAAAGATTTCAAGCGTTTGTACTGGGTGCTCATCGTCCTAATAATCTCGGCGGTTTTAGCAGCCGCGGAGACGACACCGGGTAAAGCGTCTGCTGCGACCATATACTTGGTCAACGTCAGGGTTATCGATTCGGTCGTTCTGTACGGCTTTCGCGTCGCCTTTTTGAGAAAGCAGAGAAAGTTCGTGGAAGATTCTTTTTCGTTGTCCGAATCGAATAGCGATAGGAGAAGGTTGAAATTTAATTCCTTCGTTCCGTATTTTTCGACAAAATAATCATATATCAATTCGTATTCCGCAGCGAATTCACTGGAATCAGAAACATTTTCGTTGCACGCATTTTGGAAAGACCATGTCTCAAAAATGACGTTCATCGCCAAATCTCGCAGATTTATCTCTTTCTTTTCCATTTTCGACTTAATGTAGAGGATTTCGGGTGTGAAAAAAATAGATTTAAAGCGGTGATTCGGTATGTTCGGCGACGTTACACCTCCCAATGGTAAAAAATGTAATGTGTCAACTCCCTTTTATAAGCAAAAGAAAAAAGACTAGTGAGTTAAATATTTTATTCAATTATTTATTCATTAGTTAATTTTTTTATATATATCTATAGATGATGATAAATAATTATAACTTTAAGAAGAATAAAGAACGAAGAACAAAATATAAATATCCAATATGTGAATAACTGATTATTATCAATTCTTTACAGACTTAGATTCCATAATTATTATTTTTTGGGGTTTCTCTCGGAAAAAAACTCGCTTAAGGAACAAAAAATTTATTTTGCACCATATCAATTATTCGTATACTATTATTATTTATTAATTTTTTTTAATTTAGTCTCCCTTAAATTCGGTTTTCTATGTTAATTAGGTTTTTGGGGTAACTAAATTAAATGTTTTATAAACAAAATATTTATATAGAAGATATATGTATTGTATCTATGAGAAATACAATTTTTTGTAGACTTATTATTTATTTAATTTCTTTTTTAATATAGTCTGCCTTAAATTTGGTTTTCTATGTTAATTAGTTTTTAGAGTCAATTGAACTAAATTATTTTTAAAAAATAAATAAATAATAGTCTACAAAGAACCGATATTCCGATAAATATATACATCTTATATAATTATTTTTTTTCTTGTCTTAGTCTTAATATAATATATATAGTACACTTGCCCTCGAAAAAAAACTCGCCTAAGGAACGAAAAATTTATTTTGCAACATCTCCCGAGAAGTAAAAGGTTACGCTATTTTGTGCCCCGATCGAAGTGTAAGTGGGGACCTTTAAGATTTCTTTACGTCGATATTTATATGAAGAATTGATATTCAGGTATTCACTTATCATTAATTGTTTATTTTTTCTATGTTCTTAATTTTTCCTAATTTTCATCATACCTTTATCCGTGAACTTTTTATTTTTTTTCACAAAATACGTTAGTGCCGTTTCTTAATTACCGAGACGATCCCGGAGGGGATCAATCGAGGCCGGGTTTCCCCTACGGCGTCACTATAATATAATGACGTTTCTCGATTACCATAAAAACGACCTCGAACGATCTAACGGCAATATTTTTAGGGATGAACTATCGTTAAGCGTATTAATTATCATTATGGTGACGTTTATTCCATACCGTTTATAAGTCGAAGGTCTAAGTTAAAATTTGAAAAAAAAATTCCTAATTTTTTCCGAGGTTGACTTTTTGGAGAGCGATTTTGAATTAGACCTTTTGAGTTATAAACGGTTCCTATGAAACGTCACTATTGGAACGATAATTACGCTTAACGATGTTCTAAGCGTAAAAAATGGATTCTAAACGCGTAGAGTAATTTATTTTAGGCTTTTACGAAACGTCACTATATGACGACGACATTTCCGCGGTAAATGGGCGTCGTGCAATATTTTTTATTTTATTTTAATTTAGTAACCTCTAAAAATTATTTATCGTAGAAAATGGAATTTAAGGGAGACTAAGCTATAAAAAAATATTAATATAAAAAAATATAGCATAGATGATGATAAATAATTAAGACTTTAAGACGATTGATCCCCTCCGAGGATCGTCTAGGTAAATACGAAACGTCACTATCGTATTTTGAGGAAAAAAACGAAAAGCTCACGGATGAAGTTATGATGAAAATTAGGAAAAATTAAGAACATAGAAAAAATAAACAATTAATGATATGTGAATACCTGAATATCAATTCTTAATATAAATATCGACGTAAAGAAATCTTACAGGTCCCCACTTGCGCTTCGATCGGGGCGGGCGTCGTGCAATATTTTTTATTATTTTTTTTTAATTTAGTTACCTCTAAAAATTATTTATCGTTGAAAATGGAATTTAAGGTAGACTAAACTATAAAAAAATATTAATATAAATAAATATAGTATAGATGATCTATATGATGAAAATTAGGAAAAATTAAGAACATAGAAAAAAATAAACAATTAATGATAAGTGAATACCTGAATATCAATTCTTTATATAAATATCGACGTAAAGAAATCTTAAAGGTTCCCAGTTACGCTTCGATCGGGGCATAAAATAACGTAACTTTTTACTTCTCGGGAGATGTTGCAAAATAAATTTTTCGTTCCTTAAGCGAAGCGAGTTTTCTTTTCGAGAGCAAGTGTACTTTATATATATTATTATTTTTTTTAATTTAGTCTCCCTTAATTAAATTCAGTTTTCTATGAAAAATAATTTTTAGAGGTAACTAAACAAAAATTAATTATAAAAACTACGCACGACCCCCATTTCCTAACCCTCCTACGGTTCTCTCGGGGCACGAAATAACGTTACTCTCTACTTTTCGGGACGAAAACGTCGTCGTCATATAGGGACGTTTCGTAAAGGCCCAAAATAAATGCCTATACGCGTTTAGAAACCATTTTTTACGCTTAGAACGTCGTTAATCGTAATAATAGTTCCAATAGTGACGTTACATCGGAACCGTTTATAACTCAAAAGGTCTAATTCAAAATCTCTCTCCAAAAAGTCGACCTCGGTAAAAATTGAATTTTTTTTTTCAAATTTTAACTTATACCTTCGACTTATAAATGGTACAGAATAAACGTCTCTATAATAATAAATAATACGTTTAACGATAGTTCATCCCTGAAAACATTGTCGTTTGATCGTTCGAGGTCGTTTTTATGGTAATCGCGAAACGTCATTATCATACAGTGACGCCGTAGAGGAAACCCGGCCTCGATTGATCCCCTCCGAGGATCGTCTCGGTAATTACGAAACGTCTATCGTATTTATAGGAAAAAAACAAAAAGTTCTCGGATAAAGTTATGATGAAAATTTAGGAAAAATTAAGAACATAGAAAAAATAAACAATTTATGATGAACTATCGTTAAGCGTATTAATTATTATTATAGTGACGTTTTTTCCGTACCGTTTATAAGTCGAAGGTATAAGTTAAAATTTGAAAAAAAAAATTCAATTTTTTCCGAGGTCGACTCTTTGGAACGGTTCCGATGAAACGTCACTATTGGAACTATTATTACGCTTAACGACGTTCTAAGCGTAAAAAATGGATTCTAAACGCGTAGAGACATTTATTTTGGGTTTTTACGAAACGTCACTATATGACGAGGACGTTTCCGAGATGGTGCAAAATAATTTTTTTGTTCCTTAAGCGAGTTTTTTTCCCGAGAGAAACCAAAAAAAAAATTATTACGGAATCTAAGTCTGTAAAGAATTGCTAATAATAAGTTATTCACATATTTGATTTTTTTTTCTTCGTTCTTAATTTTTCTTAAATTCCTAATTATTTATCATGATCTATAGTATATTTATTTATATTAATTTTTTTTTTAGTTTAGTCTCCCTTAAATTCCATTTTCTACGATCAATAATTTTTAGAGGTAACTAAATTAAAAAAAATAATCAAAAATATTGCACGACGCCCATTTACCACAAAATAACGTAACTTTTTACTTCTCGGGAGATGTTGCAAAATAAATTTTTCGTTCCTTAGTTTTTTTTTTCGAGGGCAAGTGTACTATATATATTATTATTTTTTTTTTAATTTAGCCTCCCTTAATATCAGTTTTCTACGAAAAATAATTTTAAGAGGTAACTAAACAAAAAATAATTAAAAAAACAACGCACGACGCCCATTTCCTATAGGCTTTGAGCGATTTTTTGCTACACTTTAAAAATTAACGTAAAAAATCTTAAAGATACCCTCCTACGGTTCACTCGTTGCGCGAAATAACGTTACTCTCTACTTTTCGGGAGATGGTGCAAAATAAGTTTTTTGTTCCTTAAGCGAGTTTTTTTTCCCGAGAGAAACCAAAAAAAAAATAATTACGGATCCAAATACGATAGTGACGTTTCGTAATTACCGAGACGATCCTCGGAGGGGATCAATCGAGGCTGGGTTTCCTCTACGGCGTCACTATAATATAATGACGTTTCTCGACTACCATAAAAACGACCTTGAACGATCAAACGGCAATATTTTCAGGGATGAACTGTATTAATTATTATTTTGGTGACGTTTATTCAGTACCGTTTATAAGTCGAAGGTATAAGTTAAAATTTGAAAAAAAAAAATTCAATTTTTTCCGAGGTCGACTTTTTGGAGATCGAATTTGATTTAGACCTTTTGAGTTATAAACGGTTCCGATGAAACGTCACTATTGGAACTATCATAAGCTTAACCGACGTTCGTCTCTAAGCCGTAAAATGGATTTCTAAACGCGTAGAGTGATTTATTTTGGGCTTTTACGAAACGTCACTATATGACGAGGACGTTTCCGAGGCAAATGGGCGTCGTGCAATATTTTTTTTTTTTATTTTAGTTACCTCTAAAAATTAATTATCGTAGAAAATGGAATTAAAGGGAGACTAAACTATAAAAAAAAATTAATATAAATAAATATATTATAGATGACTAAACTATAAAAAAAATATTAATATTAAATAAATAAAGGGTACCTCCTACGGTTCACTCGGGGCACTAAATAACGTTAATCTCTACTTTTCGGGAGATGGTGACGTCACTCTCTACTTTTCGGGAGATGGTGCAAAAAAATTTTTTTGTTCCTTAAGCGATTTTTATGTAAAAAAAGAAAACCAAAAAAAAAATAATTACGGAATCTAAGTTGTAAACAATTGAAAATAATCAGTTATTCACATATTGGATATTTATTTTTTCTTCGTTCCTAATTTTTTTTAAATTCTTAATTATTTATCATGATCTTTACTTTATTTATTTATAATTATGTTTTTTTATAGTTTAGTCTCCCTTAAATTCCATTTTCTACGATAAATAATTTTAGGAAATAAAACTAATATAAAAAAAATAATTAAAAAATATTAAAAATAGGCCCATTTACTTGGAAACGTCCTCGTCATATAGTGACGTTTCGTAAAAGCCCAATAAAGACTCTACGCCGTTTTAGAAAATCCATTTTTTACGCTTAGAACGTTTTTAAGCGTAATAATAGTTAATAGTGACGTTTCATCGGACCGTTTATAACTCAAAAGGCCTAATCAAAATCGCTGTCCAAAAAGTCGACTCGTGGAAAAAATGAATTTTTTTTCTTTCAAATTTTAACTTATACCTTTCGACTTATAAACGGTACAAAATAAACGTCACTATAATAATAATTATTACGCCTTACCGATAGTTCATCCATGAAAATATTGCCGTTTGATCGTTCAAGGTCGTTTTTAATCGAAATCGAGAAACGTCATTATATTAAAGTGACGCCGAAGAGGAAACCCGGCCTCGATTTATCCCTCCGAGGATCGTCTAGGTAATTACGAAACGTCCACTATCGTATTTGAGGAAAAAAAACGAAAAGTTCACGGATAAAGTTATGAAGAAAAATTAGGAAAAATTAAGAACATAGAAAAAATAAACAATTAATGATATGTGAATACCCGATCGGGGCACAAAATATCGTAACTTTTTACTTCTCGGGAGATGTTGCAAAATAAATTTTTCGTTCCTTAAGCGAGTTTTTTTTCGAGGTCAAGTGTACTTTATATATATTAATATTTTTTTTAATTTAGTCTCCCTTTTATTAAGTTTTCTATGAAAAATAATTTTTAGAGGTAACTAAACAAAAATTAATTATAAAACCTACGCACGACCCCCATTTCCTATAGGCTTTGAGCAATTTTTTGCTACACTTTAAAAATTAACGTAAAAAAAATATTAAAGGTACCCTCCTACGGTTCAATCGGGGCACGAAATAACGTTACTCTCTACTTTTCGGGAGATGGTGCCAAATAAATTTTTTGTTCCTAAAGCGAGTTTTTCTCCCTAGAAAACTAAAAAAAATTATTACGGAATCTAAGTCTGTAAAGAATTGCTAATAATAAGTTATCAAGATGGTGCAAATTAAATTTTTTGTTCCTTAAGCGAGTTTTTTTCCTGAGTGTAACCAAAAAAAAAAATTATTACCGAATCTAAGTCTGTAAAGAATTGCTAATAATAAGTTATTCACATATTGGATATTTATTTGTTCTTCGTTCTTAATTTTTTTTAAATTCTTAATTATTTATCATGATCTATACCAGTGGTTATCAAACTGTGTGACGCGTCACATTTGGGTGGCACAGCTTCCCCACAAGGGTGACGCGAAAGTTTTGAACATTTTTGAATTTTCCAACTTTGTTAAGAAAATTTTAGTTATGTTATCCTTATATATTTATATATTCAGAGACAAATCCTGGGAATGCTTTTGGCATGTTTAATATGATTAATGATAGACCCTATTTTATAAATTGGAAGACTTTCTTTTTAGAATATAACATGGGGTGACTTCGGCAAACTTAAATAAGTCAAGGGTGCCGCGAATCGAAAAAGTTTGAGAACCACTGATCTATACTATATTTATTTATATTAATTTTTTTTTACAGTTTAGTCTCCCTTAAATTCTATTTTCTACGATAAATAATTTTTAGAAGTAACTAAATTAAAAAATAAATAAAAAATATTGCACGACGCCCATTTACCTCGGAAACGTCCTCGTCCCCAAAATAAATGACTGTACGCGTTTAGAATCCATTTTTTACGCTTAGAACGTCGTTGAGCGCAATAATAGTTCCAATAGTGACGTTTCATCGGAACCGTTTATAACTCAAAGGTCTTAATCAAAATCGCTCTCCAAAAAGTCGACCTCGGAAAAAAAATTGAAATTTTTATTTTCAAAATTTTAACTTGTACCTTCGACTTATAAACGGGTAAAGAATAAACGTCACTATAATAATATTCGTTAAGCGTATTATAGTATGACTAGTGACGTTTATTCCTGTACCGTTATAAGTCGGAAGGTATAAGTTTAAAATTTGAAAAAAAATTTTTAAATTTTCCCGAGGTCGACTTTTTGGAGAGAAGATTTTGATTTATACCTTTTTAGTTATAAACGGTTCCCGATGAAACTCACTAATGGAACTATTATTACGCTTAACGACGTTCTAGAGTAAAAATGAATTTCTAATACGCGTAGAGTCATTTATTGGGATTTTTACGAAACGTCCACTATATACGAGGACGTGTTCCTAGGTAAATGGCTTTCGTTGCATATTTTTTTATTATTTTTTTTAATTTAGTAACCTCTAAAAATTATTTATCGTAGAACGGAAATCTTAAGGGAGACTAAGCTATATAAAAATTAATATAAAATAAATATATATTAGATCAGTGGTTATCAAACTGTTTGACGCGTCACATTTGGGTGGCACAGCTTCCCCACAAGGGTGACGCGAAAGTTTTGAACATTTTTGAATTTTCCAACTTTAAGTTTTCATTTAAAAATTTTAATCAATTTTGAATTTTCCAACTTTGTTAAGAAAATTTTAGTTATGTTATCCTTATATATTTATATATTCAGAGACAAATCCTGGGAATGCTTTTGGCATGCTGTGATCATGCAAAAGCATTGCAATTTTATGATTAATGATAGACTTTTTTTTATAAATTGGAAGACTTTCTTTTTAGAATCTAACATGGGGTGACTTCGGCAAACTTAAATAAGTCAAGGGTGCCGCGAATCGAAAAAGTTTGAGAACCACTGGTATAGATCATGATAAATAATTAGGAATTTAAGAAAAATTAAGAACGAAGAAAAAATAAATATCCAATATGTGAATAACTTATTATTAGCAATTCTTTACAGGCTTAGATTCGGTAATTTTTTTTTTTTTGGTTTCTCTCGGGAAAAAAACTCGCTTAAGGAACAAAAAATTTATTTTGCACCATCTCCCGAAAAGTAGAGAGTAATGTTATTTCGTGCCCCGAGTTGAACCTAGGAGGGTACCTTTAATATTTTTTTTACGTTAATTTTTAAAGTGTAGCAAAAAATCGCTCAAAGGGAAAAAGGCGAAAGAATCGATCGAAATTTTATAAATTAATTTTGGTTTAGTTACCTCTAAAAATTATTTTTCATAGAAAACTGAATTTAAGGGAGACTAAATTAAAAAAAATAATAATATATATAAAGTACACTTGCCCTCGAAAAAAAAACTCGCTTAAGGACCGAAAAATTTATTTTGCAACATCTCCCGAGAAGTAAAAAGTTACGTAAATGAGCGTCGTGCAATATTTTTTATAATATTTTTTAATTTAGTTACCTCTAAAATTTATTTATTGGAGAAAATGGAATTTAAGGGAAACTAAGCTAGAAAAAAAATTAATATAAATAAATATAGTATGTTTTAAGCGTAAGCGTAAAAAATGGATTCTAAACGCGTAGAGTCATTTATTTTGGGCTTTTACGAAACGTCACTATTGACGACGACGTTTCCGAGGTAAATGGGGTGTCGTGCAATATCTTTATTTTGTTTTAATTTAGTTACCTCTAAAAATTATTTATCGTAGAAAATGGAATTTAAGGGAGACTAAACTATCAAAAAAATATTAATATAAATAAATATAGTATAGATGATGATAAATAATTAAGACTTTAAGAAAAATTAAGAACGAAGAAAAAAAATAAATATCCAATATGTGAATAACTGATTATTATCAATTCTTTAAAGACTTAGATTCCGTTATTATTTTTTTTGTTTCTGTCGGGAAAAAAACTCGTTTAAGGAACAAAAAATTTATTTTGCACCATCTCCCGAAAAGTAGAGAGTGACGTTATTTCACGTCCTCGTCATATAGTGACCTTTCGTAAAGGCCCAAAATAAATGACTCTACGCGTTTAGAATCAATTTTTTACTCTTAGAACGTCGTTAAGCGTAATAATAGTTCCAATAGGGACGTTTCGTCGGAACCGTTTATAACTCAAAAGGTCTAAATCAAAATCGCTCTCCAAAAAGTCGACCTCGGGAAAAATAGAATTTTTTTTCTTCAAATTTTAACTTATACCTTCGACTTATAAACGGTACAGAATCAACGTCACTATAATCATAATTAATACGCTTAACGATAGTTCATCCCTGAAAATATTGCCGTTTGATCGTTCGAGGTCGTTTTTATGGTAATCGAGAAACGTCATTATATTATAGTGACGCCGTAGAGGAAACCCGGCCGCGATTGATCCCCTCCGAGGAACGTCTCGGTATTTACGTCATGTCCTTAATGTATTTTTGAAAAAAAAAAATGAAAAGTCACGATAAGTTATGATGAGAAAATTAGGAAAAAATTAAGAACATAGAAAAAATAAACAATAATGATATGTGAATACCGAATATCAATTCTTAATATAAATATCGACGGTAAGAATCTTAAGGTCTCCACTTACGCTCATCGTGGCCACAAAAGTAACGTAACTTTTTTACTTCTCGGGAGATGTTTCAAAATAAATTTTCGTTTCTTAAGCGAGTTTTTTTTCGAGGCAAGTGTACTTTATATATTATTATTATTTTATTTAGTCTCCACCTTAAAATTCAGTTTTTTATGAAAAATAATTTTTAGAGGTAACTAAACAAAAAATTTATAAAAACTTACCGCACGACGCCCATTTTCTATAGGCTTTGAGCGATTTTTTGGCTACACATTTAAAAAATTACGTAAAAAAAAAATCAGTTGATTACCCTCCTACGGTTCACTCGGGGCACGAAATAAACGTTACTCACTACTTTTCAAGAGATTGTGCAAAATAAATTTTTTGTTCCTTAAACGAGTTTTTTTCCCGAGAGAAACAAAAAAAAAAATACGGAATCTAAGCCTTTAAAGATTTGCTAATAATAAGTTATTCACATATTGGATATTTATTTTTTCTTCGTTCTTAATTTTTCTTAAATTTTTAATTATTTATCATTATCTATACTATATTTATGTTATTTCGTGCCCGAGTGAACCGTAGGAGGGTACCTTTAAGATTTTTTTTACGTTAATTTTTAAAGTGTAGCAAAAAATCGCTTAAAGCCTAGCCCATTTACCTCGGAAACGTCTTCGTCATATAGTGACGTTTCGTAAAAGCCCAAAATAAATGACTCTACGCGTTTAGAATCCATTTTTTACGCTTAGAACGTCGTTAAGAAAAAAACGAAAATTTCACCAATAAAGGTATAGGCTTTAAGCAATATTTTTATATAAATGATGATGACAATCGATTAAGACTTTTAAAAAAATCAAGAACGAATAAAAAAAATAATTATATAAATAATAAGTGTAAGTTATCAATTCTTTACAAACTAATGGCGCTAGTTTCATTTTAATTGTGCTACATTAGAGAGAAACATCCTAGTTCATGGCCTAAATTCCGTGTTATTTTTTCCACAGGACCCTACAACTGATTTTAGTTTTACGATATCTCAAATTATTCCTGAGTTATTGAAGTTTTCGGTTTCTCCCCCGAAAAAAAACAAAATTTTTCTTCGAGTGGGGTGCGCACCCTCCTTAAGCGAGTTGTTTCCCCGAGAGAAACCAAAAAAAAATAATTACGGAATCTAAGTCTGTAAAGAATTGCTAATAATAAGTTATTCACATATTGGATATTTATTTTTTCTTCGTTCTTAATTTTTATTAAATTCTTAATTATTTATCATGATCTATACTATATTTATTTATATTAATTTTTTTATATAGTTTAGTCTCCCTTAAATTCCATTTTCTACGATAAATAATTTTTAGGGGTAACTAAATTAAAAAAAATAATAAAAAATATTGCACGACGACCATCCATTTTTTCTCTTAGAACGTCGTTAAGCTTAATAATAGTTCCAATAGTTGACGTTTCGTTCGAAACCGTTTAATCAACTCAAAAGTATAAATCAAATCTCCTCCAAAAAGTCGATCCTCGGAAAAATTTGAATTTTTTTTTTTTCAATTTTTAGCTTATACCTTCGACTTATATAAACGGTACAGAATAAACGTCACTACAATAATAATTAATACGCTTAACGATAGTTCATCCCTGAAAATATGCCGTTTGATCGTTCGAGGTCGTTTTTAGGGTAATCGAGAAAGTATATATTTATAGTGACGCCCGCTAGAGGAAACCCGGCCTCGATTGATCCCCTCCGAGTATCGTCTCGGTAATAACGAAAGTCACTATCGTATTTTGAGGAAAAAAACACGAAAAGTTCACGGATAAAGATGATGAAAATTAGGAAAAAATTAAGAATAGAAAAAATAAACAATTAATGATAAGTGAATACCTGAATATCAAATTCTTAATATAAATATCGACGTAAAGAAATCTTAAAGGTCCCCACTTACGCTTCGATCGTGGCACAAAATAAACGTAACTTTTTACTTCTCGGGAGATGTTTGCAAAATAAATTTTTCGTTCCTTAAGCGAAGTTTTTTATTTAGTCTCCCTTAAATTCAGTTTTCTATGATAAATAATTTTTATAGGTAACTAAACACAAAAATTATTTATAAAAACTACGCACGACGCACTTTTCCTTTAGGCTTTGAGCGATTTTTTGCTACACTTTAAAAATTACCGTAAAAAATTTTTAAAGGTACCCTCCTACGGTTCACTCGGGGCACAAATAACGTTACTCACTACTTTTCAAGAGATTGTGCAAAATAAATTTTTTGTTCCTTTTAAACGAGTTTTTTTTCCCGAGAGAAAACCAAAAAAAAAATACGGAATCTAAGCCTTTAAAGAATTGCTAATAATAAGTTATTCATTATGCGATATTTATTTTTCTTTCGTTCTTAATTTTTCTTAAATTACTTAATTCATTTATCATGATCTATACTTTTTGGGAGATGGTGCAAAAATTTTTTTGTCCTTAAGCGAGTTTTTTTTTCCCGAGAGAAACCAAAAAAAAAAAAATATTATGGAATCTAAGTCTGTAAAGAATGGATAATAATAAGTTATTTACATATTGGATATTTATTTTTTTCTTCGTTCTTAATTTTCTTAAATTCTTAATTATTTATCACGATCTATACTATATTAATTTATATTAATTTTTTTTTATAGTTTAGTCTCCCCTAAAATCCATTTTCTACTATAAATAATTTTTAGAGGTAACTAAATTAAAAAAAAAAATTAAAAATATTGCACGATGCCATTTACCTCGGAAACGTCCTCGTCATATAGTGACGTTTCGTTAAAAAACCAAAATAAATGACTCTACGCGTTTTAGAACCCATTTTTACGCTTAAACGTCGTTAAGCGTAATAATAGTTCCAATAGTGACGTTTCATCGAACCGTTTATAACTCAAAAGGTCTCTAAATCAAAATCGCTCTTCAAAAAGTCGACCTCGGAAAAAATTGAAATTTTTTTTCTTCAAATTTTAACTTATACCTTTGACCTATAAACGGTACAGAATAAACGTCACTATAAATAATTAATACGCTTAACGATTGTTCATCCCTGAAAAATATTGCCGTTTTGATCGTTTCGAGGTCGCTTTTTATGGTAATTCGAGGAACGTCATTTATTATAGTGACGCCGTTTAGAGGGAAAAAACCCCCGCCTCGATTGATCCCTCCGGGATTTCGTCTTTCGGTGATTTACGAAACGTCACTGATCGTATTTTGAAGAAAAAAAAGAAAAGTTTACGATAAAGGTATGATGAAAATTAGGAAAATTAAGAACATAGAAAAAATAACAATTAATGATAAGTGAATACCTGATTATCAATTCTTAATATAAATATCTACGTAAAGAAATCTTAAAGGTCCCCACTTACGCTTCGATCGGGGCTCTAAATATCGTAACATTTTATTTTCGGGAGATGTTGCAAAATAAATTTTTCGTTCCTTTAAGCGAGTTTTTTTTCGGAGAAAAAGTGTGCTTTATCTATATTATTTATTTTTTTTTAATTTAGTCTCCCTTAAATTCAATTTTCAATGAATAATAATTTTTAGAGGTAACTAAACAAAAATAATTAAAAAAAACAACGCACGACGCCCATTTCCTATAGGCTTTGAGCGATTTTTGCTACACTTAAAAAATTAACGTAAAAAATCTTAAGGGAGTACCCTCCTACAGCGTAATAAGTATTATTATAGTGACAGTTATTTCTTGTACCGTTATAAGTCAAAGGTCTATAGTTCAATATTTTGAAAAAATTCTCCCCAATTTTTTTTCAGAGGTCGACTTTTTGGGTAGCGATTTTGAATTAGACCTTTGAGTTATAAACGGTTCGATGAAACGTCACTATTGGTAACGATTATTACGCTTAACGATGTTCTAAGCGTAAAAAATGTATTCTAAACGCGTAGAATCATCATTTATTTTGGGTTTTTACGAAACGTCACTATATGACGACGACGTTTCCGAGTGTAAATGGGCGTCGTGCAATATTTTTTATTTTTTTTTTATTTAGTTACCTCTAAAAATTATTTATCGTAGAAATGGAATTTAAGGGAAGACTAAACTATATTAAAAAAATATTAATATAAATAAATATGTATAGATGATGATAAATAATTAATACTTTAAGAAGAATTAAGAACGAAGAAAAAAATTAAATATCCAATCCAATATGTAAATAACTGATTATTATCAATTCTTTACAGACGTATTCCGTAATTATTATTTTTTTGGGTTTCTCTCGAAAAAAAAAATCTCGCTTAAGAACAAAAAATTTATTCTTGCACCATATCAATTTATTCGTAACATTTATTATTGATTTTTTTTTTTATTTAGTCCCCTTAAATTCCGGTTTCTATGTGTTAATTAGGTTTTTGGGGTAACTAAACTAAATGTTTTATAAACAAAATATTTATATAGAAGATATATGTATTGTATCTATGAGAATTACAATTTTTTGTAGACTTATTATTTATTTGATTTTTTTTAATATAGTCTGCCTAAAATTTGGTTTTCTATGTTAATTAGTTTTTAGAGGCAATTAAACTAAATTATTTTTTAAAAATAAATAAATAATAGTCTACAAAGAACCAATATTCCGATAGATACATACATCTTATATAATTATTTTTTTTCTTGTCTTAGTCTTAATATAATTGCCCTCGAAAAAAACTCGCTTAAGGAACGAAAAATTTATTTTGCAACATCTCCCGAGAAGTAAAAAATTACGTTATTTTGTGCCCACATTGTTTTTTTGGGTTTCTCTCGGAAAAAAAACTCGCTTAAGGAACAAAAAATTTATTTTGCACGATATCAATTATTCGTATACTATTATTATTTATTTATTTATTTTTAATTTAGTCTCCCTTAAATTCGGTTTTCTAGGTTAATTAGGTTTTTGGGGTAACTAAACTAAATTTTTTAAAAACAAAATATTTATGTAGAAGATGTGTGTATCGTATCTATGAGAATTACAATTTTTTGTAGACTTATTATTTATTTAATTTTTTTTAATATAGTCTCCATTAAATTTGGTCTTCTATGTTAATTAGTTTTTAGAGGCAATTAAACTAAATTATTTTTAAAAAATAAATTGAAACGGCAATTTGATAAAACAAACAGCTTTGTAGAAGCGAATCTAGTATCTAGAACACCATGACGTCGACAACGACATCTCTAGTAAT
This sequence comes from Trachelipus rathkii, assembly GCA_015478945.1. Classification (NCBI taxonomy): domain Eukaryota; kingdom Metazoa; phylum Arthropoda; class Malacostraca; order Isopoda; family Trachelipodidae; genus Trachelipus; species Trachelipus rathkii. The sequence goes on along the minus strand of JABUQX010093347.1, from coordinate 3,516 downwards.
TAATAGTATAATAGATAAGATTATTCATTTCGTATTTTGGAAGAAAAAAACCATTACTTCTCAATAATATTTATTTCTAAAATATGACAACAACGAAACCGAAATCTCTAGAATTGATTAAGAAGTTCCGGCCTGCTTTATAAATATTTTGGAGAAGTAGAGGTTGTTTTTTTTCTAAAAATAATTAATGAACAAATTAGGCATAAGGAAAATAAAAGGGGGATATGCTTGTTGCAAATTTTTTTCTAATATTTCACACCCTATTATAATACATATAAGTATATTACATAAAAATAATTATCGAAGGTCAATATATTTTTCGATAATTTTTATTTTCGCACTCTTTAAGAACATTTTCCTGAAGGGGATTATTAAAGAGAAAACAAGAAAATGGTGACTTCGCTTCTTTCCCCATTGCGACGACGCAAATGTCCACGCACCTTCCGCTAACTCTTAGACCATTGTATTTGTATTGAGCTAGATCATTAGGATTAGACGTGTTAAAATCTCCTATCTTGTTGCCGATTTGAAAATCGATCGGTCTGGCGATTTTGAAGACGTTACACTCTTGGCCGTTGTCCATATTTTGTCCAGTGCGACCACATTTCGAGTACACTATTCCAAATTTTTTCGGATTTGGCAATCCTTCAATTTCAACGTATAGCGTTTCGTTAACGAAATTCATATAATATATTTCATTCTTGCGTATTTTTCTATAAAAAATTTCCACACCATTTATAAATTCTTCGGGCTTATTTTTTAGATCGTCGTATTTTCTGAAATGTAAATACAGTTTCGACGACTTACGTTTACATTCCTTGGATATAGTTCTGGTGAAATGGAATTTTTCTCTCGTTAAATTTATAAAATGACTGCCAAAATCAAAAGACGGATATGACCTAACGCAAACTTCTTTTCTCTGAATTTGTCTGGCGGCGTCTGAGCCAAAGGTTGATTGAAGCACCAATATGGATAATATTATAATCGATAGGTTTGTCATGTCTGCGGAATTAACT
>JABUQX010093346.1:0-25000 GCA_015478945.1 Trachelipus rathkii | reverse complement strand
CAGTAGGAAAGAGCACGTAGTTGCTGTTGCTAGATAAAGTAAGCCTCTGCGTAAGGAAACCCGAGGCATTATGAAAAATACCTATGTATCATTTGTTTCCTGAAAAAAAGAGAAAAAAAAGATGTTAAAAATATATTTTCCAACTTGCATGCGAATCAAACATTTTAAAACTTGCACTTAATTTCACTAGAAATTCATCGCAAACATGATTCAAACATGATTTTTTATAAAATAATTATTTTCTATAAAAAAAATTCTGGGAAAATAAAAGGGAAAGGAAAAGGACATTGATGCGCTCTAGAATAGAAGCGGGAAACAATTTTTTTAGAGACACAGTTAAATAAATTTTTAAGGGAATGCTGGAAAAGTTGGTGAAGCTTAAGGGATCAGTTTCAGTGAAATGTTAAATAATGTTGCAGAAAATTAATTGGGCGAAAGAAAGGTATCTTAAATAAAGAAGAAAATGAAAGGCAGCTATTATGTTACAAACATAAAAATTTCTGTTGAATTGCGCTAATTCTGCTTTTGTAACGGTGGGACATCGTTCATGACCTCTAAAATTATTCATTAAAATTTGTGGGAAATGAATCTGAAAAATGATATAGTAGGAGTAGTGAAAAGTCTATGAAAACAGGGAGAGGTTATAAAGTTATTTGTATACAGTATGTGGACCATATTACTGTAAAGACAAAACTAGAGATAAGTAGAAACCAATATATCTTTGCTCTTCTGTGGCTCAAACGGTAGAGCGTTCGGTTCGCAAGGTGAAGGTCTAAAATCAACATTAATATATAAGTGAATACTTTAAGGACATTTCCTATTCTAGTAGGAGAGCTCTATAGGAAGCTGCTTCCTAAGATTCAAATAAGGAGGGACTGAACGCTGGGATTCTTCACCTTGCAATGCAACCGCTCTACTGTTTGAGGCAGAGCAGTTTCACGATATCTCTGCCTCTATTGTTCTCAAGTTTCATTACTTCAATCAAATAACCTTATAACCTCTCTCTCTCTTTCTTGACTTTCCACTTCTCTTATTATATATTTCAGATTCATTCCAATAAATTTTAATTGATAATTTTAGAGAGTTCGTGAGCAGTGTCCACCAATACAAAATCTTGCAAACTTTCTTTTTCTTAAATATTGATTCGGATGAAGGAAAGGAAATACAAGTGGAACTCTTGACGAAAACACAAAACTTGAAATTACTTTATAGATGATAAAAATGATATCTGTGGAGGTTTAGATATATAAATAAAAATTTATTAATTAAAAATTAAAATTTTTCTTCTTTTTTTATTTCCACGTTTGTAAGGGCTGTACAGCAATAAGGTTCAAATATATTCATTTAAAAAAATACTTTCTACAAGAAATTTTACTACAATCTTTTTTTTTGTCTGTTCTCAAAACAATATGTTTATTAGAGAAACCCAAATCTGAAATACCACGAGTCTAGAACAATCTTAAAGGAAAGGAACAACACTAAAAGAATTTATTAAAATAAAAAGAGAAAATTTATTACAAATTTCTATAGCAAGAGTAAAAAGTATCACAAAACCGAAATTAACTTTAACAAATGAATCTTTCACATTTGCGTATTTATCCTTTGAATAAATTTGCCATTAGATAGATGGAAAACTAAATGACATTTTTTGATTTAAAAAATTTGTTTTATTGCCACATTAATACTACCTTGCTCTTCATCTGAGCAATTTGTGAGGCAGATGATAATCTACACACAAAATGCAATTAAAAGATTTGTTATTCCCACAACCTTGAAGCTAAATAAACATACGATCACCACAAATGTTCTTATAACCAGTTATAAGAAAACCACACAAACACACATACATATAGAGACGAACAAACACACCTAAACTTTTCAATAAATATTTCTATTATATATATATATATATATATATATATATATATATATATATATATATATACTATATATATATATATATATATATATATATATATATATATATATATATAATATATATATATATATATATATATAAAGGAGGCTGCTCTAATAATAATAATAATAATAATAATAATAATAATAATAATAATAATAATAATAATAATAATAATAATAATAATAATAATAATAATAGTAATAATTAATAATAATAATAATAATAATAATAATAATAATAATAATAATAATAATAATAATAATAATAATAATAATAATAATAATAATTAATAATAATAAATAATAATAATAATAATAATAATAATAATAATAATAATAATAATAATAATAATAATAATAATAATAAACTAATAATGGGGTAAGGCAATTTGGAAATGTAATTTGGATTGCCATAGCAACGTCAAACATCATTGGTAATGACATTGTGCGGCGCTCGAGGCCATTTCACAAAAATTGCAATTCCACACAAAGAAACGAAGAGAAAAAGAAAAAGAGGAAGGGAAAAAGACAAGGATTAAATTCCATTCTTAAAAGAAGACAAAACAAGAAAAACAAAAACAAAATTACACACACGCTGCATTAGAAAACATGAAAATTGAAGAAAAAAAATATATAAAATTTCAACAAATATAACCAAGTTAGAAGAACAACAACAACAGCAACAACATCAAAGTCAAAGTTTTGATTGAAATAAATAAATATCAAATTCGTTTAATAAAACTTAACGAATACTCCTAGTATACAGTGTAGGTACAAGGGCTTGTTCCTTAGAACAGTCATTTAATTATTTTTATAGACTTATATGATTTTCTCTGTGGTATTCTTTATAGCTTTAGTACATTCCATAGCAGGGTATAATGTTCAAACACATTTTACTGTGTATAGATTGTATCTTGATACATTGATAAAAAGTAGAGGCCTCTGTTAAAATTATTGGCTGTTAAATCAAAATGACCCTATACATTCTAAGGTTTTTGGTCTTTCCAGCTAGAGATAAGTGAAAAATAAGTATCTCATACTTTGCCACAAACTACCATACTTGGAGTCATCTGCCTTAATACAACTTTCGCACATTATTGTTTAAAGAAGAAAGAACTAAATTGCCCGAATATGAGATGTCCATTAAGATTGTGATTGTTACCACAAAGAGAAGTACCAAAAAGGAGGGACTAAGCAAATTAGTATTAGTCTGAGTTGGATGCGTGAGCACCATTGGAAGAATACCAGAGTATGCAACTATTCATGATCCTTCACCACAGGAGCTTTATAATTTCAATACCAATTTTTGATCAATTGACGGATATAGTTTATGTCGAGTTGTCATTACGCATTGCTAAAATTACATACGTAATAGACTTCTACACTAACATTTGTCTGAATGGTCCATCTCACATCTTCAGTTCAAAAAACTCCTTCCAAGCATCGATTCGCATTTTGCTTCTTGCTTATTCATTCTAGGACTTGCGACACTTTTTAGTCGATAGCTAGAGAGGCACAAGTGGAACCTACCCTAATCAGGTGTTACCGTAGAAAAAATTACCATATATTATATATTGGATATATGCAAGAGATTCTCTTACGTTGTAGTATCGATATCTAGGTTCTCGTACTAAATTTTCATTCATAGCTCTTAAGTTTAAATTACGTTTTTCAGTTAAGTTAAAATGTTATAGAACTACTTTCATGACGAAAAGTCAAATAGCTGGCACTTAATTCATTCAAGGAAGCGCGCATAAACTACACTCCCCCTTGGTATATCTCCTTAACGTGATACAAATATCTTTCATTCTATACTAGCTAACTTTCTGTAAAATCTGCCTTATATTCTCACCTTAATTATATTTCAGATTATTTATGATCATTAGTGTATTGCTAATCTATTCCATATAAACTTAGAATATAAATAGATCATAATTACCCTTCAGCCTATATACTCGCTATCATAACTATACATTCTATGTATACATTACTATAAAACTAGCTAACTTTCCCTAATTCACCTCATTATGTTTAGAAGCATCTTACACAATGTCACATTACTCATAGTATTCCGGAAAAAGAACCGGCTCTGATCCTTTAACTATCGCCCTGTAGCTCTCTCACTTGTTCTATCTAAGATCTTTGAAACCCTTCTCAACTCACTTCTTAGATCATCTGGAAACTCATCCGATCGCCAGTACGGCCTTCGGCGTTCACGAAGTCTTACTGGCGATATACATTCCTATCGACCGATTTATGATTTTACACTCTATATCAATCTTTAGCGGTGTCGCTTAACATATCAAAGCATTTGACCGTATATGGCACGCGTTCACTGCTCTCCAGCCTCCCCTCCTTTGGGTTTCCTCCTTCTCTTGCTTACTTATATCTAGCTTTCTTTCAAATCGCTCCAATATCGGCTGTTTTGATGGGGCGACTCTTCTTCTTTTCTGTCAATAGTGGTGTTCCTCAGATTTCTGTCTTATCTCCTACTTTAACTCTATCCAATCAATAATGGTGTTCCTTCTCACCTGCACCTCTAACTCTATCTCACTCGTATTCCGATGACTCGCACCCCTTCATTCTTTAACTCATATCAAATTCTACTCCCACTTTTACTTCGGGAATTGCCTCTCGTCTTAATCTTTCCGATTTTATTCCTGCTGATGGATAGAAATAACTGTTTGTGAAATGCAATTCTTAAAAAACCCAACTTTTCAAAATCTCTTTTCTCCAAATACCTTCTACTTTCCTGCTTCTTTTCGACGGTTGCTGTCGTCTCTCCGTGTTGACAATAATAAACCCTTGCCTTAACATGAACAAAAAAATGTCTTGGAAAACCTCACATCACAACTGGTTGCTAGGGCGGCCTCAAAAGTAAACTGGAATTCTGTTTTTAGATCTGAGTGAACTTTCTCAGTACCTTTTCTCAGTTGCCTTCCGGCTATACCAAAGGTTACTTCATTACCAGCCCAGAGTATGTGATATTAGTACTGTCATCTCATATCTTTTAGGGTAGGGGGTCTACGTTTCATCACCGCGGATCATTTTTGATCAGGGATCGAAGTCCAACGGCTCACATAATATAAGATAATGACTTTAATTTACACAGACTGTTCTTGTACTTCCAGTGTCACTTGACCCTTACTTCTTTTGCGAGTCAGATGTGGTGTCACTTTATCTCTTTCTCGATATATAGAACCGGCAGCGGCACTGTCGAGTGAGAATATAACTATCACTTCGACTCTTTACCCACCACCTTTTAACGAACGCTCATTGCGTAGTCTAAATCAATAAAGTGTACTACTTATCTGCGGCACGATATATGTGTTGACATTAGTATAACTCCAGGTATCTAGTATTGCATGTTGAGTGCTTTTACCATTATCTTTCCCACCACCTCTTGTTTGGTGGAATTCTGCTTCCAGTTACTTCTGTATTCCTTACTGAATTTTAATTCCTCACTTTATTAAAGGCCTGCATACTTGTAGCTCATTAATGCGTATAATTTGTCTGACTAGAGTGAATTTTTGACAGTACTATTACTCCGTTCCACTCCTATTCAATAGGTGACTTCTGCCCGTAGATAGTATGGTTTGTTGACCAAACATGTTAAATAATAAAGATAATATCCTTGAATGGGCAATTATAAGTGGCATAAACTGACACATGAATCTCATATCCCCTCATCCACAAACTAATCATTCTAAAATTTAATACTCAAGATAAACTGAGTATCGATATTATATACCTCTCTTCACATTACCCTCAGGCAGGATCAAATTGTCGCAACCACACAATAAATATATTTGACCTTTTCAAACTTTAATACTTATAACTCATTTTATACTTCTCGAGTATGACTTTGGTCGAGACTCACTCCAACTTAAATACTACTCACGTTACATCGGTCTCTATCCTGAGCACAAACATACTATCGCCGACTCTAATTCAGTTATATTGTGCAAATCCCGATCTTTCTTAAATTCTACCCATACTCACAATATATTCACTTTCCACATATTGTGCAACACAAAACACATTAACACATCAACACATTAACACATTTAACTTTCTACAAACTCGTTCCTTTCATCTTTGTTATATTAACATAGCATAAACACAGAAGATACAAAAATTCAAATTAATATAATAACGGTGATAGTGAAATAAAATGAAATAAATAAAGGTATATCAAACTTAAAATTTGATTGAAGGCTAAATTCGAACATGTTTTTATACATCTACATTTTATATGCAATAAGCAGTGAAAAATATTCATATTATAATTATTCAGTTGATGTATAGTACGTGATATATACGCTTATACTGCTATATATATATATATATAGTCTACGTTCATTGACGCAGATCGCGTAATATGTACTATATTATCCTTAGCAAAATATATATTATAAAAGTTAGGATAGGCAGCCAACCTAACTTACCATATCCTAGCCCTTATTAAGTCTACTATCTATACGGATAACCGCAGGACTATATACGATGTGGGCAATATTTTTTTCTATCCCTTAACCACATATATGTGATAATAAGGGATAGGTGTAATGTCTTATACTTACAGTAGTAATGTGTCTAGAAGAGTTAGGTGATGTGGATATAAGTATGTTGTATATTTGATATGTTGTCTGGAGGATGAGTTAAGTGGATATAGAATAGCGATAACAGAAAGGGCGTAATAATATATATTAATTTAAGTCACTGGGAATGTCATCATATCATCCTTATAGCATATAAGGATGGGTAATATATATCTATATATAATAATATATATTATATATATATATATATATATTAATTATATAATATATATATATTATATATATATATTATAATATATATTATATTATAACTATATAATATATTAATATTATATATACTATATATATATATATATATTATAATAATTAATATATTATATTATATATTATATATATACGTAGTATATATATATATATATGTATAATTATATATATATATATTATAATATATCACCATTTTCTATTTATGTAATGTAATAGACCTAATTATCCTATAAGTATGATATATATACCTTAAATGGTCGTATACTTTCTGTATATGTACGTTCATATCATCACAACTCATTCCATCCTATAGATAAATCAAACCATATATGATATTCATTATATTAACATATACATACTTATTATTAATATATATCCAACACACCTCACTCTTCTAATAGATACTAAAATTCAATTTTAAATAGTAATCCTCATTTAATCTCAACTTTATATAATTCTCAATTATATTTGATTTAGGAATTATGATTAATTAGTATAAAATAAATATATTATATATTTATTATCTCTCCCGCAGATCATTTCGTTTGTACCTAGCTGAGTTTTCGATTCAAAAATTAGCGATGTAGATTAAGATCTAGTTGAGTGGTGACCTAGGTATTTGTAAAGTTCGGCTATAAGGTTGGACTGAATAACTCGCTGATCAGACAAATTGTAATTTGCCAGGCACATGCGTAAGCATGCTGATGGAACGATGATGCGGCATTAATCTCGACGAGAAAGGCCCCGGTATCACTGATCGCAAGATATAAGACGCCCGTATCTATAATCCTTTCGGCGTAAAAAATTATTAATTGAAATCAGTTAATTTACCTGCTATGATGATAAATGTTTCAGAGATATATAAAAAGTCGTTGAGGAGAATGAGGAGAGAAGTGTGAATGGGTGATTATTATATAATTGGTAGAAAAGGGCAAATTTGAATATTTGCACTACGCTGTGCTGAAACTAAAAGTATAATTGAAATGAGAAAACGGTGAATATAAATGAGTGTGACTATTGTGGGTGATGAAATGTTTATATATATAATATATTATATGTTTATTAGTGTTGACTATGTGGAAAGGCATATGAAACCTATCTAGAGGGTATATATATACTAAGATAGTAAAGGTAATTTGCTAAATTTACTGCTAATCCCACCGTGAATAGCTATACCATTGACATACACCAAATATATATAATATCAATTATTACGGTAGGTTATGAATATTGATATTATGGTATAGATTTATGTATTGATGCTTATGTATGATACATATAGTACAACATCATAGATAAAATGATCTAAAGGTGTTAAGTTTTAAAGTTTGAATTAAAAAGGTTACAATAAATATATTAGCACTCAAAACTACACAAAATAATATACATATCAAAACTATTAGGGGGTGATGGGTTCGTAATGGGAAAATACTGAGTATATATATATATATATAATATATATATATATACAACAACACCAACAAACATATATAAATATTATATATATTAATAATATATAACTATGGTAACATGTTGTAAAAAGAGTACGATTTTCTCTTATAGGATATATAATATAGTAATATAATCTGTAAAATATGAATGTTTTGGCTAAATATCAAATAATATCAACTAATGAGGATAATTGCGATTCGTAGATCTTAACTTTTGCCAAATTCTTTATTCCGTTACACCCAATTTCATAAGGAATTTTTTTTATAACAAGTTGTCAACACAAACATGTCCACTAAACTGAGGACATAAAGCTCCTTTTTTATTGAAACTAAAAAGGACGAACTCAGGAGGTAGGATGTTTCTGTTATATCCAAATATAATGTAAGCTCTAACAAGAGAAGATTAGGATAATTAACACTTCATCTCAGGTACCCACCTCATTGTACAATCCGTCATAAGACGTCAATAAACTTTAACCCGTCATAACCTGACCAACAGATCGAGGCTTTACATATAGTTGAGAAAGAGAGAGAACTTAAATTCCAGATTAGAGTGAAATTAGAACCCAAAAAAGAACATAGAATACAGAGAAAATGTTACGGGAGCACATACACTTTAACTGACAGACAACGAAATGTGATGGCGTACAAGTTCAGCGGAAACAAAAAAAGCCAACAAAAGGAGCACTGATTGTGTACCACGGCAACCAACCACGCTAGCATAGAACAGCCACTAGACCGAGATTAATCCAACCCAACATTCAAACACACCAAGCTAAATCATACTCTCCTACACCAATAAAACCATTTCTCATTGCTCAGAATGGTGTGCGCAATGAATACAGCACTTATAGAAAATTGTCATGACCTACACGAAGACGTCGTAAAGAGTTCCACCAACACCCCAGGTGGTAATCATGACACAACAGTAAGCATGCTTACAGTCAGATCCAAGTTCACCTCGAACGTTGCCGCACTGCCTCGCAACAATAATTGCTTCTGTATTCATCGGCTACGCAACAATAATTTAGTTTTGAGTGCCTAGGCTGTACTCATTACTAGCGCAAGACTATATGAAGGAATAAGCAACACCAACAGGTAGCACCTTGGCAATTGTCCCATACATCGTCTCAAACAAAGTGCATTCTCTATTCAGAAAAGAATAGAGGGTCAAGCACACTGCGAAACGTACAGAAAGTTTATTAAGCATTTTGCCGTAGATGGACTTACTAACTGCCAATCCCAACGCCTCCAGACCAGCAGTCAGCGCTGAGGTTTAAGAAGCACAACAAGCAGACCACCCCCCGCATTACAAGAGAATTGATATTTGATCATAGCTAGCCAACAGCCATTACATACCTCTAGAGCCCTGGAAATGACAAAACAAGCCAATATAGATACAGTAACTATAACTCCAGGCTTAACTCATTAATCAAGGAGAGGCGGCCCAACTAGAGACTCTTCATGAATTTTTAGGCTACACGCGGCAAAGAGACCACTAACCTAAGTATCATATCAAATCGAATATCAAGATACCCCACCACACAAATCATAACGCAACAGAATGACTGAGAAAAGGAAGCGCTGAAGCACGTACTCTGACCTAAAGTTTCACTAAAAACATGGAGAAACCTTATTCGCAATTCTTTGAATAGGCTCCGTCAACATAAGATACTTATACAGACCACAACCAACTTACTCACACAGCAACCGTTCAAGTCTTACAAAAATAATTATGAGTATCTACAACTCAATATACTTTGGTGAATGTAGAGGTTTCCAAACAGAAAACAACACTTTTTCTTGCTTAGCTGAGTGTTTATAAAAGGCCAGATTGTTTTATAGATTGCGTCAATTAATCATTTATTATGTCAAACAGAGGAGAGACGTATTCAAAGAAACAGAAAAACCCCGTCTAACAATGCATGCCAGGGAATAAAGGTCGAACGGCTCTATTGTTGCAGAGAAAATGAGATTTACTTTTGCAAAAAGTGATGGAGGTTATATTTTTAAAAAAGAAAAATGTGTGACAAATTTCAATAAAACTTAGTTTATTTTATATCATAATGTTCGCCAATAACAGCACCCTTAATCCCATTTGGCGCTAACTATATAATACATCGACCTGATCCAAGCACCTTATAGAGTGTACGACAGTGTACAGCGTTACTTCCAGAAGTATAGATACAAGTGGAGTGAGCGCACGACCCATAGAATTGTTGTAAATGTGTGTGAAAAGAAATGAAAGTATGCCAGTGAACGGTAGTCTCGGAATAAGCGCTTAGGGGTAGATTCTTAGCTAAAAAAGCTTAGTAGGTCTGCATTACTGCGTATTCTGGAGAATTAACTTGGGACACTCAACATCACATATATAAACATGAAAAGCTAGCTTATGGGACTTAAGTGAAATAAGTAATGAGCAGATTAAGACGAGTAATTACCTCTGAGGAACAATTCTCCATTACATATATTAGAACAATTTATAAGAGAGAAAAAGAAAAGTTTCGAGCAGTTACACTTCCAAGCTAGCTAAGTATCCAGAAAGCCACCACAACATAGCCTCAATAGACTATTCCCCACAATATATCTCCATATAACAGACTTATTTTGAATCTAAATGTCGCATTTATGTAAAAGAATAACTTTCAAGATGATTAACGGATTGTAAAGCTAAAGATGAATTAGGTAATTCCACCATAGATAATCCTCAAATTCAATGTGAGGAGTTGATAGCTTGAAAATCCACCCCAACCACAATCGAGAGCCTATACAAACGTGAGAAGATACGTTCTCTGCTTTACTGCCATTATACCATAACGACCCCTCGGTTTCCAAATGCTTTTTGTTGGAATATAGTCTAATGTGCTAAAGCCCTCATACCACTCTCCATCGAGTCTCCACGTAGTTAGTCTTAAGAGAGTGATTTATTTATAAAAAAATCTACATATATATTTCTATCGAGCTTCAGTATAACGGATATAGTTATTTATATTATCTGCCTCTAGATCCAACTATAGATGTCTTATCCGTGCAACGAGGGAAACACAAAAACGTCATTTATCTGGCGCATACGGAAATCTAAGCATCTATACCAGGCACATGATCTATTAAAGAGATACTTGAGTTTATTTAGATGAACAAGGGATTTGCAAATTGATCTTATGAGCAAATAGAAAATATCACAACGTTCAGTAGAGCTCATCAGAGAACCGCTTGGAAATAGCTTAGAAGGATCAGCATCGGCATATTTTCATCTTATTATCGGAAAATTAATGGTTCTGCATCATGCTGAGAAGACTTTGTACTCAGATCAATCTGTAGGGGAACTTGCGAGAATTCACCAACATGGCCTCTCACCTGGAAGTATTCGATTTCGCGAGACATGTTACAAATGTGATAGTTTGGGTATGCAGAGTGAGGTAATCATATATATACATCATACTTGAATAGGAGATATTAGTACCTTTTCAGTTGTAGAGGATATTATAGCCAACCACAAAATGATTCAGATATCGATATAAATAAATACAAAGAGGAGGACAAGGTCAAGATTATATACGGAATGTATTGACAACCAGATAAGATGATTAGAAAGATTGTCTTATATAGTAGGAGAACCAAGTATAGGATATATATATATATATAGTTTCATTACACGCTTATCCTTTATATGAAAGCTCAGCTTATATAATATATATATTTGCTCTGATTCAGTAAGTAGTATTATATTCGTGGAATAAAAGGCCTTCCAATATACTAATAATTGAAAATATATAATTAATAATAGCCTCGAATTCAGAAAATTTTATTACTTACATTAAACACTATAATATAACTCATAATACAATATATCTATAGATGAACACCTACTAGAAGAATAATTATTTTCATACACTTACCGATAAAGGCTACTGTCTCCAGCGAGATATAATTAGGCCAGAGTAACCTAAGGCACTCGATATTCAGATACAATAGTATGGATTATGAGGATAAGAAAGATAGTATTTATTAGAAGGAATATATAATATATGAAATGGAGGAGTGCAATAGAAAGGGAAAATCCATGTAAATTGAGCTTTCCACAGTAAAGTGTCTGACTTTACATTATAATATACCATATATATATATATAATCAACGATTACAGCTACTATCACTTCCTATAATTATATCAATCTACTTTATAATTTTTACATCTCACTATAATCTATATATTCTTAATATTTTGGCAATACGCTAGCCATATTAATTGCTAGTACTATACATTCAATCTAGCAAATACTAGGTAAAACCTTACATTTATTGTCACCTGTCTAAAATATTTTATACATAGATCCGAACACTTGCACATTTCACTAGTTACTAGTATTCTTCTAACGGTTAACCATACAATAATATACCTACTATGTTTGAACTAGTTACTAGAAAGACTAGATAGGTTATTAGATTCAAAATCATTGATTACATAATCATTCTTCGAGGTACTATATTAAATATTTATATATTTTTTAAAAGTGATATTTTTGTGCAGGTACAATTATGTTGATAGCTGTATTATCTATTGTATTTTTATGTTGTATATATATGGTTTCATTCCCGTGCTGTAGTTACTGTTTCAAGATTTGTGTAATCCTCTACTGGCATCTCGCTTTTTGTTGATGTTCGCCGCCTTCCATAACGTAGCTTTAGTATTTGTTTCGCAATGTTTCGTTATATATGAATTTATTTGAAGCTACCTATTACAGGGCAATTTGAATACATTTTAACGTATAGGGTGATGAGTTTTTTATTTTTGTTATCGTTTTATGAGTTTTCTACAGTTATTTATTTATTTTTCTTGCTATGTATAAGATTTTACGGTTGGAAGTGAGTCATTTTTATGTTTAGCTGATTCTTTATTATTTCATATTCTTGATATTATATTTTTAGGCTTCTTTCCGCGTGTATGAGTTAGGTGTATGGTGAGTCTATACTGAGGGTACTTTTCCATTTACTAGTTGCATAGTACGGGTAGCTTGTTCCTTTTATATTTTCGTTTCTTTTAGATTATACCCTGTAGCCTATTTGTGTTTAATACTCATATATAGCTAGTATTGTCTTATTCCGTTCCATATTTGTAGGTCTATGGTAGTACTTATTTTACTGTATTTTCTATACTTGTTCTTCTGGCTAGTGACTTATATACTATATATACTTTATACTATTAGCGAGTTTATTTAATAAGCTAGTCTTTTATATATATATACTAGCTTATTTTTTTTATCCTTATTATTTTATCGTATTTAATACTATTTATATATATATACGGCTAATTTAAAAAAAGCGTTGTACTATATTATTTATCTCTTATATATTCGGCTTTTTTTGAGGCATGCGCTATTTGTAGTCTGGGCTGTATTACTGTTATTGGACCTATGTGTTTTGTCTCTAAAGTGTTTTAATGTAAATTTAGTTTATTTTTCTACATTTTCTATCTATTTTTATTTATCTTATTTCATATAATTTAGTCATATCTTTCTCGGGGGCGGTTCCGTTCGCTATGTCAGGTATTATTAAGCCTATCCTATTCACGTGTATGTGTAGGTATCCGTGAGTTCAGTACTCATATCCTTTTTGTATCCATTATAGGTGCTTTAGGTTTGACTTTTTTGATTTCTTGTATGTAGTGAGGGTTTTGTACGTTGTTGTAGGGGTAGTACGTATTAAGTTAGTGTTCTATTATATATAGGTAACTATTTTATTTTGCTTAGCCTAGGCCTCTGTTTATGTTTCTTTGTCTTTTTTCAAGATTTTAGAATAAAGTCTGTAAAGAATCTCTTTCCCTTTTGTACTTATATTTGGATTGAAAAATTGAATTTTACTTCCTGTGTATTTTTTAACTATTCTCTATATATGGTATACGCCGGCTTACTTCCTAGCCTTTATTCAGCTCTTATTTACGTTAATAGGTTTATTTGATACCTCATCTAAGTTTTTAGCCGCCGTCTTTTTTCTGACTGTATAGGTCTGCTTTATTACTATGAGTATTTTTTTTCTCTTTATTTTGATTTCCGGTAGGTGATTGATCATACGGTGTTGGCGCGTTTTAATGATATTATTCGTAGATTTATCATTTGGGACTTGTGTTTGTGTGTCAGCTATCTAGTTACTGAGTATGATATTAGTATGTGGCGTGACCTTTACTTTTCTTGGGGTTGTACCCACTATATTTACCTATGTATTGATTTATTCTTTATACCTACTTATTATTTTATATTTTTTTTATTATTTTATATCTTATTTTTTTTTATTATTATTATTATTTTTGAGTTTTATATATATTTTATTTATTACTCTATATATCTATTATAGTATATTTTTAGTTATATATTCATATATCTTATTATTAATAGATATTATATTTTTTTTATCTATATCTTATTATATTATTTAGTTATCGTTATCATATATTTATATATATTCAATATACTATATATTGTATATGACTTATACTATAGTTAGCCTTATTTAGGGTATACTATGAGTGAACTCTTATTTTAGTTTTACGGTGCTCGGGTGTTGTATGTGAGTAGCTCATCGGTAATGCAGGCTTAGTGTATCTGGGGGTCTGTAGTGATGGTAAGTACATAGTTACTAAAGTGGACGCTTTAGCTAGTCTTTATCTAGTCATGAGCTTTCATCGTATTGAGGCTTTTAACGTGACGAGATTCTAGTCTATCTTGTTTACCATCTATGGCGCGTCTTGTTTTATATATTATAGTATATATATACTATATATCATACTACTATATATTTGAGTATTATCCTTTCGTGAATCGGTTATAGATTTCTATATATTTTTAGGTGTTATTTCTATTCGTTAGTCATTTGAGGTTATATACTAGTTTCTGCTTCAATTCTATCTAACATCGTATTATGTCTATACAAGCTGTCGTATATAGGTAGGTTTAGCCTAGTTTAGGTCTTTGTAAGTTTTTTATTATTTTGATTTTTTTTCTGGTGTATACCTCTTTTCGGGTGATTTATTGTTGGTGTAGCGTATTAATAATTTAGAACATTATAGTAACATGAAACTTTTTCCACCCGGGTTTTTTTTCCGGTTTTGCCTTTAGTTACCATAGGTTATACCGTTTCAGTACTATTATACGTATATCTCTTTATCTATTATTGAGGGTTATGGACGTGTGTTTTCTTTTGTGAGTTACTGAATTATTCATTAATAATGGTGTTCTTTAGTATATACTATATGTATATCAGTATATAGCTAGTATAGTATATATATAATACTAGCTTGGTTTTTCTTTTTGTATCAGTGCGGTTGATTCTGTTTTGTGGTTGCTTTTTGTGTCATTTGTATGTATTAATTCTTTTTAAGTTATTTCTTTTTAGTGGATTATTTTATCAGTGTTTGATCGGGGTTTGTGGTCTTAGCCGTTTATGTACTTAATTTCTGATGGCTCTTTTCTATGAAGTGTATTTACGGTCATGACATTTATGACGTAGCTGAATGCAGTACCTTAAAGTATATATGATTATTAGTATGCTTTTATTTTTTGAGCTCTTTAATATATAACTATAGTATATAGTCGTGTGTCCTCTTATATTTTTTACTTTGATTTAGGTACATTCAGTTGCTTCGTACTAGTTACTTTAGTACATCTTACTATTCTGGTCTTTGCTTTTTAGTGTACGTATACGGATGAGCTATATTAGGTTAGGTATTTCAGGCGTATATTTTGTTTTATGATTGAAGTAGCTACTATTACTTGTGGAGTCATATGGAATTTATATATGTTCTCGCTTTTATGACTTTTATCTGACGTTATTGGCTTTGTCTTAGGTATACGCCGTTCATACCCTACTTTTACTATCTGGGGTTATTCTACGTGATGCTGCCTGTTTTTGTTTATGACTTATTCTTTTCAAGATTAATAGGGTTTGGCTATACGGTGTTTAGTGAGTGAGCTTGATTTTTTATGTATGGTCTATGCGTGTATGGTAATTATTATTTTTATTAGTAGTTGAATTTTGGTCCTAATTTTTTTTTTTTAGGTTTCCGCCGTCTTATGGCTTTTAGTATTTCTTTGTACCTACTTTGGACTTATTCCTGTATTTCCGCAGCGTCCTTAGTAGTGTTTAGGTTTCGTGTTCGTTAATGTGAGCTTTGTGATAAAGGTTCTACGTTTTTTCGGTAATTATGGGCGTACGCTATAGTTTTTTGTTTCTAGTTTGTTTTTTTCAGTTAATTACTACTTAATATAGCTGTGACTATTGCTCAGGTGGCTATATACTATTACGTTCTACCTTATATATAACTACTAGTCGTAGTGTAACGTTATCTCGTTTTTTAGGTACTCGTTGTTGATTTATCTACTATGCTTTATTGGTAATTACGTTGTATCTATATTTTTTATCCTTGTATCATAACGTGAGTCTAGTTGTGATGGAGGCTGATTAATTTCTCTAGTAACTACTGATACGTAGTCCATTTACTGATGCTTATATTGTTGTGATTCTATCCTAGTTAGAGTATATGATGATTGTATGTTTGTATATTTAGGACGGTACCAATACCGTATTTCATACTTCTATCAGTGTAGATAGAGCTCAATTATATGAGCTAGGTTTTTTGAATATTATTAATTTATTAGTTTATTTATGTAGTGAGTTGTTTTGCCTGCGTATAGTAATATATATGTGAGTGACTATTTCATTATACTGGGTCATTTATTGAGTTATGTGATACCCTGGATATATCACGTCTTTTGTGATTAGAGTGTTTTGTTTAGTTCGCGTGAGAGTTATAATGCTGTCGTTTTTATTTTATTACTTTTATTTTCATTGTGGATATTCTTGTTCGAAAATTATAATACGCTCTTCGTCCATTCGACCGTCCGTCTAGATTTTGCTAGCTTTGAGGAAAATACTGTATCATTGTATTATAGGCTATTATTGCTAAGCTTAGGAGTGGAGTGGATCGAATTAGCTTCATGGCGTATGAGCTATATAGCTATATAGTATAGTGTATAGTTGGTGAGTAGTACTGAGCTTTGTGTTAGTGATGTATGCTTAGCTGTATATAGTACTTATATGTTGTTTGAGTTTTATATACTATGTTACGGTCGTATATTTATTGACTTGATTTCATCATTCTTTTTGGGCTTGTCGATTGTATTTTCGCTTTTTTGGGCGGCTTTTCTTCCGTCTATGCTATTAGTCCTTAGGGTGTGCTCTCTTTTGGGCGCGACTGTCTTATAGTGCTGCCGTTTTAGTGAGTTTTATCTATTTATCTCGCTTTTACCGTTTCTTTGTATGCCTAGTTTTTTTATACGTACGCTAGTGGTTCTTAAATGGTTTATTTATTGTGAGTAGCGTTGTCTTCGATATTGCGTATTGTGAAGCGTCTATGGTTAGACGGGTTTTTTTTCTTGCGTTCCTTTCCTGATTATGATATATTATTTTATTGAGCTGATCATAAGTGGGTAGAGGTTGCTATCCTTTACGTCTTTATTTATATCGCCTGTGATGTAGTTCTTTACGTCTGGTTTGGGTATTTCATCTTTATATACGTTTTATCTTTCATCTTGAGTATCTGTTTTCGCTTATCCGTATATATACCCCTTATCTGATTATTAGAGTTAGTATCTAGTCAGTATGTACCTGTTGTGATTACTTAGAGTGGTCCAGGTTTTGCGCTGTCTTTAGCCGTACTTTATCTGCGCGCTTTTTATTTATCTATTTCTTTGATTCTGAATGATAATATAGGGGGTTTGAACACTGTTTATAGTAGTATGCGTTATCGTTGTCTTTGAGTTGCATACGCGTAGTTTCATCGTTTTTACTTGTTTTTAGGTGGTGTGAGTACTTCAGTGAGAATATTAGCGTATCTTGTATTGAGTTATATCCTGAGTACGGGTCTGTTTCTTATACTGAGACGCCTTCGGTGCCTATGGGTTAGTGCATGAACGTTCAGTACTCAGTAAGTATGTGTGCTGCGCTTGGGGCGCGTTAAATAGGCCCTTATACTAGCTCTTATTATAGCTATAGTAGGCTAGCTATATATAACGGCCGCTGAGGCTCGATCATTGTTATAGGTTATTATCTTATACTTTTCTGTTTTATCGTTGGAGATTTCTTAGGACTATATTTATTCCCAATAGTTCTTTATGTTAGTCGGTATCTTGTATCGTTGTAGTTTTTATGTGGCTTTTTTGGGTTTTTTATCTATGGTTATTATATATATTCTTATTTATTATTATAGTATATAGTGGAATGTAAAAATATTGATAGCTATATTTTTGTTGCTGAGGTCTACGTTGTATATAGTAGTATGCGGTACGCTTTGAGGGTTATGCTTTTTTTATATCATTTATGGTAATAGGTTTAGCTGGTTTTACTCGGTCATGCCGTGATACGGGCTATCGTTTTTCTTCCTAGGGTGGTCATTTATATACTTTTCTTTTTGTACATGTGTATTTATCGTGAGTGGTAGATTTTTCCTTCTGTTGGTCCTTATCTTTTAGCATTATTTTGCCTTTTTAAAGCAAGCTAATCACGTACCTCGCATTCGGGCTTCCAGCGCGCGCAATGTATGCTCTCTATATTTTGCCGCCTAAGGAGGGGGCTCAATGTTGTTAACAACGTCGCGGAAGGCAAGACGGAGCCAGAGGGAGAATGGCTCGAACTACAGAGAAACCAGAGTCTACCGACAGTACTGAGCGGGGAGTTGCGCGGGTATTAAACCTGGGTTCTCGGGGTCTCGCTTGGTTGGGCGAGTGGCTCGGTCAGCTGTCTGAAGGCTCTAGGCCGGATGCTGGGGTTGGAGGGCGGGCTTATCGTTGGTCTTGGGCTTGGGTGTGCTCTGTTATCGCCATTCGCTTTCTTGACCCTATACGAAGCGGGGCGGACTTTGGGCCGGCCGTAATTGGTACGAAGTTTTAAATTTCTTCATAATTTATTATGGACTGGTTTTCGGTTAGGTTTTTGAGTAGTCTGATACATAGGTTTATGCGCTTAGTGAATTATAGAGGCGATGTTCTCTTTATGGTCCCTTAGTAAGATATAGTGACTTATACGCTTCTGAGCTATTGTTCTATTATTTTAGGCCTGCGGGTTCTTTCTGGATTATCCGCGCTATAGGGTTGATAGGGTCCTATGATTTCTACCTACTAGTATAGTTAGTTCATAGCTTTTCGTATGGCTCTGTGGGCGTTTTTTGTGACGGGCGTTTATGAGTACGTGAGTGTTTTATTTTTTTTATTTGTAATGTAATATTTTCTTTTATATTATGATATATTTTTCGTTCTATGATTTTATTATGCTCTTAGGGGTCGTAGGGTCGTATGATTCATTATACTTTTATTTTTGTTTTTTCGTTGTGGTACATTATTCATACTGACTTTTGCTTTTACGTTTGTTCTTCTTTTATTTATCTTTATGCTTCCGTTGTTCTACTCATCCTACTTTATATTCTTTTTATTCCATACTGATTACTTTTAAGGCTTTTTGTGCCTATTATTTATTTTTAATATGACTATATTATTGTGATTTATTTATTTTTATATTTATTGTATTTTTGTTTACTCATTCAGTACAATAATATAGGATGATTTATTTTTACTATGGAATAGTTTTTGCCTGTTGCACATTCAAGCAAATACTGACATACTCAGGAAGATTATCTTCTCATATATAGGTATGATACTATATACTATATTAGTTCTATTCTTTTATGCTATCCGATATATTTATATATATTATATAGTAGTATATATTATTATGAATTATATACTTGACTATATATATATTATATCCTATATACCTGGTTTTCATTTTTTCTCCTGATTCTTTTATATGTGAGCTTAGCTTTTACCTTTGTGTCTGGTTGTTTAGCTTCGTGACGAGAGTAGTTTATTAGTGTTATTGATGCTACTATTTATCCTTTGCTTCGGTTGTAAGTAGTAAGTTTCTTCTATTAATCTTATTATTAACTGTTGTCGACTATTCGGTTACTATCCAGTTTAGTAATTGTATTAATTTGCTATTTCTCATTGGATTATTTCAGCTGCTTTTATTGTGGTTATAGGGTATCAGGTTTCTATTTTAGTTGGATAGTATTATAATGGTTTGACTAGCTTTCTTGGAATCTACAGTTTATTATTTTAAGTTATATTGATTTCTTTCAGTTTACAGCTACTCTCTGTTCGTGTGTTTCTTATTTAGTTATGTCTGTGGGCGGCTGTATCGGTGAGCTATTCTTACCGTGTATTTTTTTATTCTGTGTAGCTTATTATCTAGGTACTTATTTATATAAATTTTATGGTACTACCTTTATCAGGGTAGGTGGTAAGTATTGAGGGGCGATGGCGTAGGGGCGTGAGTTACTTACTTTTCTGCAAGGTTATCTTATATATTATATTGTTTATCATTTATTTTTTATTCGCTTTTTCATTTTTTTCTACTATTTTCGTTTTTAGCTTTTGTCTTAAAGTGACTTTGTTTTACGTATTTATAGTTTTTTTATTTTTCTCATCATGTAGTATTTACGGCGATTTATTTTTATTATCCTTCATTTCAATTTATCAGGCTTGGCTGTTATTTCTAATATATATTATTATGTAAGGCGATCAATTTAGTTCGGTATTATTTTGATAAACGGTTTTAGGGACCGTTCTTCATTTTTGCTAGTAATTTCTATGTGAGCGTTTATGTCAGTCTAGTTAGGTTTTTCTAATCGTTTGCGGCGGGGGCCGTCTCTGTATATCGTCTTAGCTTGTTTGCAATTTTATGACTGAGCTTAATGTGTTTAGCGATTTATTGTCGTTATTTATGTGATTTCTGGGCCTGCAGGTACATGGCTATATAGGTGCGTGAGTTTCACGAATTTATGTATTTAATATCTATATAGCTTGAGATGTTGTCTTTATTGTAGTCCTAACTGTGCTTTTTTTTTGTTCTCTTCGATTGGGCTTATCGTCTACTTTTAGTTCTTTATTTTGTATCTTATTTTTTTTTGGGACTTATATTTCAGGATTAGTATAGCGGTTCATATCTAGTCCTCGGTTAATTTACTTGAGTATATGTTGAGCGGTTATCTTATTATATATATTATATTATATATATATATATACTAGCTCTTTAAATAAGGTGCGTTCGATTGTGATTTTATTTAATTAAATATCATATTATTAAGTTTCATTTATTCCGTCAGAGAACCTTTGAGTAACTGAGTGCCTGCTCTTGCGGGTTTCTCGGTGTCTCTGTATTTTTTATCTATCGGTTCGTTCCGACTCGTTTTGGAGGGCCGGTTTTTTTTTCCTTCTGGGTCATTTTTATGGATATCAATTATTTTGAGTTCCTTTCATCTTACGTGAATTTTTTCGTGTCATGTTGTATGTTTTATTATATACTTATAGCTAATGTGGCTAGCTGTATTCTATACATTATATAGCTCTGTCTCACCGCGTTATCATTACTATACTTATATACTTATTTCTCCTTCTCTTCTGTGCTGTGCCCTTCGTTTTATTGGATAGGCGGTCTGCTTATATCGAAGTGTCTGTTTCGCGTCTTCTTATGTAGCATCGAACCACAATCGGCTACTTTATTCGATTTGCTTTCTAAAGTCTTGATTTTTCGCCCTTTGTTCTTTTGTCGTTTTAGTATTGTGTTATGGGGCGTCGTTTTTTCCTTCGGCTGTTTCGTTTTTCGTTTCTCGGTTCTATTTTGCTTCCTCTTCTGTGCTTGGTTTTGTGGTTGGTTTGAAACCTTTAGTTAGATAAGGTGGTAATCACGCTCTCGAATTGCACGGCTTCTGCACTTTGTTCGGCTGCACGTTTTTTCGGGGAGGCCAGCGCGTGTATGGGATTTCGAAGGGTGGAGGAGTGTGTAGCTGCGCTTTGCTCTGGGGCCCGTGGGAAGCCCTGCGTTCTGTCTGTGTTTTACGCAGCGGTTGCCCTGGGCCGCGGCGCGAGAGCGTTGAGGGATGTTGCGCGTTTACGGGGAGGCTTCTTAGTGAGTTACGGGCCCTATTATGGTTTATTTGTTGCTTTTGTCCGTTTTGGTAGGTGTTTTTATGCTCTTTCTGTACTTTAAGCGCCTTTGTGGTTCGTGACCTTTTGTTATTTGTATCCTTATCTGCGTTTGTCAGTTTGATCCCTATTTTTTCTTTCTCTGTTCTGTAGTTTTTACTCCCGGGGGGATATTTGCGGTGTTCGTATTGTATTATTTGATCTCTATAGTTCCGTATTATTTTACGTTATTCTCGACCATGTATCCTGTTGATTATTCTCGTCTACTTATTTCCTTTACTGGTGGCTTTCTGAGTGGCTTTTCCGTTCTTTGTGTAATCTTATTATTTATGCTATACGTTTTAGGTGTTACGGTGTATGTTATGAGTGAAGGGGGGGTTGGATTTACATTATTCTTTCGAGCGTGCATTTTGATCTGACTGTGAGTGCGCGCGCGCGGCCGTTTTGTGTGCCAGCTGATCGTAAGTGTGCGCTGCTTAGCTTGCATAGGTGGATTCCGCTATATATTACTATGATGCCGTTTGAGGTATTGTTTATTCTCTCTTCTCTTTCTGGTGGTATTCTTTTTTTGCTAATCGTAAGGCCTGTGTTTTTTTAGTGCTTCGTTTATTTTCAATATATGTTACGTCTGGATGTCCTGCCTTCTTATTATACTTTGTTTTTGTTTGTTTTATTGGTTATATTTGCTATAGTATTATATAACTGTTATTTATAGTTACCGTACTTTAGTATAGACTACCGGCCGTTATTTTATGTGAAGTATACCTATTTCAGGTTAGTTTATCCTCTACGTGATCTTGCTTGTCTTATGTAGTTATTTTTATTACGCTGTGTAACGGTGTTCAGGTGAGTTATTATACTATTATCGGTCGGCGTGGTTTGCCTTCGCGTGGTTCGCTGTTTTCACGATTCATATTTTGACTCTCAGTATTCTGGCTGTTGTATTGCTTTTTTGTTTTCGTGCCTTATTTCTGTTGCGTTCTTTTCCGGTTCTGCTTTGCTGGGTTCTCTGGTCTGGGTTCTCTTTTGGGTGCCTGTGAGATATTGTTAGTTAGTTGTCGTTTATACCTACTACTTACTACGCTATATATATATATATATATAATAATAGTAGTATATATTATACTATTAAGGTATAACTATACTTAAAATTGAAAGACTCTAGAGACTATACTCATAATATATATATATATATATATTAATAGTATATATATATATCGTATAGACGCTATATATATATTTATATAAAGTATGTATACACAGCAAGTATAAATATCTTATGCATATATTTAACCAGGAATGGTGAAAATGGATTATTTGAATGCATTGTTTGTTTCTATCGTTCTCTATGATTGTGTCTTATCGTCTGCTTTATATTTATATACTATATACTTCTATATTTTTGGAGTTTGGTTATTTTTTTATTTTTACTTTTTAGTATTTATCGTGGCGTGGTAGTTTTATTATTTATCCTTATTTTCTAGTTATTTAGAGTGAGTTTTTACTTTGGTATCTTGAATATGTAGGGGAAGGATAGGAGTCATAGGGCTATCGTATTTTTTACTAGTTATATCTTACCTTTATTTAGTTAAGTCAGAGGGTCCTATATATTTTTTTGATCAGAGAATTATGTTTATTTGAATATTTTAGCTTGAGTAGGTTACGCTCATTTGACAACACTGCTTGTGGGATTTTTATTTATTTTATTTCTGTATTATTTTTATTAATTTACTTACGTCTTTTTTTTTTTACCTACCTTATTGAGTTGTATATATTCAGTGTGTACTTCGTGTGGTTTGTTATCTACTCATTGTAAGTAGTTGAATAGGTTCCGAGCTTATCCTCTGTTTTATTAAAAACTATTCCTTAGTCTCTATGCTAACGTGCGTTTCTTTCATTATTATTTATTGAATGGGTATTATTCTGAGTTTATATCGCGTAGCTAGTGGTATGTGTGAAGATAGATGTGGGCGGGGTTAGTATCTAGTCTTATTGTTCTCTACTAGTTTTTAGTGTGTGAGGATGTGGCTGTACTATTAGGTAGGTAGGCTCGTTATCTTACGATGTATTTGATGGATCGTATTTTCTATTTCCCTATTCACGCTTATTGTTTTTGCGTTTTCGGTTTTTGGCGTGATCTTCTGTCTTTTGGCTTTCTTTGTGGGAGATATTCCCTTGTTAGAGCGGGGAGATGTCCATTGTTGGCTTCGTTGCCGTCCTTTTGGTTGCTATTATCATGTTAAATTATTTAGTACCTCACGTTCTTTCTTTCTAGAGTGAAGTTTTACTGTCCGGCGGGGGTGGTGGGTTTTGTGTATCAGTGGACGTTAGTTAGTTGCGATGGTTGAAACGTTCTTTTATGACTGATTGTTTTTTTCGAGTAGTCGTATTTTTTCTTCTAGTAGTTTAGTCCGGGTATGTTGTCTGCAGGGATTCGTGGCGCACTCTGTAGAGTGTTCTTTTTGGATCGAGTTTGCTTCTTTTATTGAATGTCGATTGATAAATCGATCTATAGTGGTGTATTTCTTTAGTTTATCGGGTTATATTTGGTCTTTTTTTCGTTCCTTCAAAGGGTGGTTAACTGTTGACCTTCTTTGAAAAAGAACTGAAACCCATCTCTGTCTTTTTCTCGTGGCTTTCTTTGATTCTGTGGACAGTTGGGGTGATATTTCGAGTGAAATGCGTACCTTAATGGCGGCTTGGGGGCTATATTTACTCTGGGGTCTATGAAGCTCCATTCTACATGTATTAGAAAATTAAAACAACTATATTTTT
>JABUQX010093345.1:37500-54296 GCA_015478945.1 Trachelipus rathkii | reverse complement strand
GACCAGAAGGCCATTTAAAAAAAGGAGGCTATCGGAGCTGGTTATCGGCAAACTGAGGGAGTTATCAGATGTTTTATAGGGACATTCCCAAGTTTCGTCTCAGTTGTTTAATATAGGTTTTTTCTCTGACAGGTCAATATATACTCAATGTTCTGAAATTTATATTAAGAGAAATTTATTAAAAAATATAATATATTATATTACTATATATTATTTTAAAATTAATTACTAAATTTTATAGTAGTAGTAGTAATAGTATATATATATATAAAAATAAATAAAATATATAAAAGGATATTATATATATATTAGCTTAAATATATATTATTATAATAAGTATATATTATATAATGTCCTATATATAAATTATAAATCTATGGTAAATAATAATATTATATAATAATATATATAATTATTATATTTATTTATATATTATCATTATTATTTTTTTATAAACATAAAATATAATATTTAAAATTATATATATTTAGATACTTAATATATTAGAATTACTATTATTTAATATCTAATAATATAAGATCTTTAATATAATATATAATAATATTGATCATCTTTATAATAACTCTATATAATATATTACTTATATATATATATATATATATATATACTATATACTATATATAAGGTTGGGTTGGGCTGCCTACTACCATCTATTTCTTTGGCCAGGAATGGCTATCAGGGCATCGGGGGTGGGTCGGGATCGCGAGGTAAACCGGCCTTGTATCTTCGGCGAAATTGTATGAAGTCGTTGGGTAACTGAATGTCAGAGGATGAACAATGATATGAGGAGTAGAGGTGATGGATGTATTAGAAAAGGTAAATTTGATTTGCACGCTGTGACTGAAACAAAGATGAAGGAAACGTTGAATTGAGTGGTGGATTGAAAATGTGTGCTGTGCTGGTGTGGAAATGAAATGAGAGGGGAAGAGAAGGGTTGCAATTATTATGAGTAGCCTGTTGTACAAAGCCTATAGGTAGACTTTGAGATTGTGTCGCAGTCCTAGAAGTTCTAAAAATAGGTTAAAATTTAAGATCTTTGCATCAAGGTCTGTGTGGTTGTGAATGAGTCCATCTGAAGAAATTACGTTGAAGTAAAGTACGATTTTTTTGGATCTACACATATGAATGATCGTCTGGTGGGGTTGATAGGCAGCTTCAGATTGACTAAGTTGGGGGACCTGAATGGTGGATAATAGGTGATCCAAAAAAGGATGGTATATAAACAGGTGGTTTGGGGTGCGGGAAAAATGAGAAGGTAGGACCGGTGATCCTGATTTCTGTGAAGAGAGAGGATATGTGTGATAAAGTAAATCAAATTCGTTTAAACCAGAGATTCAATCCCTAGTATATACAGAGTATGTGTGTATACAGAGTAGAGATAGTATTGCATGAAGTGAACACATATGTATATTGATTTACGTGTTGTGAAGAAGGGATGTTAGGTATGTGTTGGATGTAATTCAGTTAGGGGTTTATGGATCGGGATTTATCGATCATTTGTTGTTCTATGGTATAATTACGTTATGTGGGGCTTGGATTGGAGAAGGAGGTGAGAAATGGAAGTATGGTTTAAATTATATGTGAGAAGTTAGTTTGAGCAAGACCAATAACGGAGAGAGTCATAACGAAAGAGCGCCTCGCTAGTAAACGGTTGAATGGCGAAAGTTGATACTGAACAAATCTGGGGGCAAATGAGCTGAGCAATATTGTTATAGTGCATAAGAAGTATTGTATGTGATATTGCTAAAGTAGGAATGTTAAGAATAGATTTAACACACGAATGGGGAATGAAGATGGTGGATGATAAGCGGTTAAGGGTAAAAAGAAGCGTTGGTTTGATGTCTAATAAGCAAATGACTCGCAAGTTTTCATAAAGATAAATTTGAATTATATATACTAGGAGGAAAAAAGAAATAGACAAAAGTGTAATACGTAGGAAGAAACAAAGGTAAATGAACAGTTTGGAAGGAGATGAATGGGGACTTACAAGGAATAGGATGGAGCTCTTCTGGAAGGAAGCGGAAAGGTTTAAGAATGAGAATAAGGGAATCTGCTTAGAATACTGAATAGGGATGGTGCTTTGTAACTGATGAAATGGGTGTCAGAGGGAGTGTGGAAATAACACTTCGAAAATCTGCCAAACAATCAACAGTAATGAAGAGTGATAGTTGAATGTGTGTGGGTTTGAGGTGCAAGAAGGAAAGTATTTTGGGGATATTAGTAAGGAGGAGGTATGGGTAGAGTGAAAAAGTTGAGAATGGTAAATGACGTATAGATGAAATTACTGGTCAAAATGATCAAGAACGAGGCGAGATGGTGGATTGATTGTTGGAAGTTGTGTATAAAGCGTTTATGGAGGGTATAGTTCCCAGGGATTGGAGGGGAGAAGTAATAGTACCCCTTAATATAAGGTAAAGGGAGAAAAGGGGAGCTGTAGAAATTATAGGGGAATAAGTTTATTGAGTGTTTGTAGGGAAGGTATATGCTGGTATTTTTGGTCGAAAGAGTGGGTCGAGCGACTGAAGAACTGATTGGTGAGAAACAAAGGTGCGTTTAGGAGTGGTAAGAGGATCGGTGCATCAAATCTTTACATTGAAACAAATGATTGAGAAAAGGGGGAGAAGAAATAAATTGTTTTTAGGTTTAATGGATTTGCACAGGCTAGATAAGAGTTAAATAGGGAAGGTTTTAGGCAGGTTTAGTGATATTGGTGTTTGTGGTAGGCTTCTGATGAAATCAAAAGTATGTATGAGATAGTGAAGCGTGCGTGTGTAAGAATGGTGTCAATGGTGATTGGTTTAGGATTAATAGCGGAGTAAGACAGGTGTGTTATGTTTCTCCTTGGTTATTTAATATTGTATATGGTGGGGTTATGAAAGAATTCGAGTGGGGATGGCAGGAAATGGTGTTAGAATGTGGAGAATGGAGATGAGTTGGAGGTGCCCTACCTATTATACTGCGGACGATTTGGTTCTGTGTGGCGAATCTTGAAGAGAGTTTGAAGGAGGATTGGTAGAGAGATTTGGCAGGGTGTGTAAAAAGAGGGCTTTGAAAGTAAACGGGATAAGAGTAAGGTTATGGTTGTGAGTGAGAATCCTCAGTGGAAGTTATCTTAGACTGGGTGACACTGGAACAAGTGTCTGGAAGTTTTAAACTATTTAGGGTATAATGTTGGAATGAGAGCGAACGGAGATGAGCGTGTAGTAGGAGAAATTGTAATGGTAGGAAGGTGGCTGTGGTGGAATTAAATCGTTGGTTGAATGTAAGGACTAATCTTGAGTGCGCTAAGGTTCTACATGAGGGTTTGTTGTTACCTGTGTTATTGTATAGTAGTGAGACTATATGGTCTGGGCATAAAGTATAGATTAAGTTCAATGTGTTCCAGAATGGACAATTTAGGGGTGTGCTAGGTGTGAGAAGACTTTGACAAAATGAGGAATGAACTTATTAGAGATGTATGGTGTGGTGAAGAAAGGGGTAAAGAGAGAATAAATGAACAGTATGTTGAGATGGTTTGGTCTATGGAAAGGATGAATGATAGCTTAGTCGCTGGTTACGGATGTATAGTGCGGAGTGTGTTGGGAATCGACCGGATGGGAGGACCGAAGAAAAAGTGGAATTGAGTCAGTGAAGAATGTTTGAAGGAGAGAAATGTGAGTTTTGTAGAGGCGAGAAGAAAGGTGTATAACAGAGTGAATGGCGGGGGATTTGTGAGGGGGTATGTTCGTGGCCCACCTGGGCCAAGCGGATGAACCCTCCATTGACGATCTGCATAGTGAGTCCATCGCTGTTCCCATCGAACTTTACGGTGGATTTCTGATCTGCGAGAGTTCTCACTAGGGTTGGGGAAAAAAACAGTTTTTTTTCAATCGTGTTTTTTCATGAAAAAAACATGTTTTTCATGTTTTTTCGTTTTTTTTTCCAGTTTTTTTCGTTTTTTTATTAATTGTATTTTTTAAAAATATAAAGAGGCTAATATGCTATTTTTCAATTGAGTATTTTCATTTTTCAAATATAAGGATACTTGGAATTAAACAATACCATTTTAATTTATAAAATAGCAGAACTACTTTCTATTATATTTTTCATTGTTAAAAGTTAAAATTTACAGTAGGTTGTAGCCTGCAGACTGCTGTTTGTAGGCTTCCTACTTACTAATTAACTATGTATTTTACATTTGATAATAATCATTTTAAATTTACTTTAAATATTAATTTATATTATATTTAATATAGAATGTACTACTGAATGACAAAAACTCAAAAGTGACTTAAGAGATGCAATGAAATAATAAAAATATTGACAATTAAATTATACCAAGATTGTAAATGAAGGAGGATGAGTGAATGACTAAAATTAAATATTCTGGCTTTGGCATATCACTTTTGATCACTATACTAGTCCCACTCCCCCAGACTCGCAGTCAACCAACTGGAGTACTGCTACTGTGCTGTGCACTACTGTCAAGCTCACTTATCATGGCTCATCAAGCGTGATCACCACATTTAATTTTGATATAACTAATAAGTCTGATATCTCAGTCGTAAGAAGTTATCGTGTGAGAATGACAGTGTGAAGGAGCAGGGGCAGTAACAGGACTCTTAGCTGCCTTAGCATCAATTCTCTCTCAGTGCAAATTATCAGAATTTCCTAGTTCTAGATTATGAGCAAATAAATACTAGTTTATGCAACGTCTACACACCCAACAAAAGTTATATTTTATGCCGGAGCCTTTGCAACCTTTTATATCCGTTAAAAGGTACCAAGTCACACAAACTTTTTTGCATTTGGCATTTCCTAAATCTGATTAAATATTATCGATAAAAATGTTACTGAAGCTGAAAAACAGAGTAAGAAACATTAATGAAGCCACAAAACAAAATATTAATTCCTACTGTACAGAGAATAACAATAAAAATGGAAAACCCATAAAAATTTTGAACAAAACTCGGGGGCTTCCACCTTGTAGGAAATTGGAACAAAAAATGTCCAAAAGAGCATATTTGCTAAAATTTATACTATAATTGTTCAAACATGTATTTAACATGTACATTCCACAACTTAATTGAAAAAACGAAAAAAAAATTTTTTACTTGTTTTTTTCCAGGCTGTGTTTAAAAAAACCGTTTTTATTTTTGGAAAAAACGACTTGTTTTTTCCTTTCAACCCTAGTTCTTCACTAATTAATGGTACTGAGGGCGCGGTAGGCTTGGGCTTTCTTTTCGACTTATGTTGTTCTTACTCTACTGCTTTTTCTTTTCCGATGCTCGTCAGACCTTACTCCCATTCTGGGAAAATAGAAGGAAGATAAAGAAGAATATCTATATATATATATATATATATATTTATATAAATTATATATATATAATAATATAATATATATATATATATATATATATATATATATATATATATTATATAATATAAATAAAAAAAATATATATATATATATATAATATTATATATATATCTAATATATATATTATAATTATTATATATATATATATATATATCTATATATATATTAATAATATATATATTTATATATATATATATATATTATATATTATATATATATATATATATATATAAATATAATTAAATAACAAAAATTAAATGCTACAATATATTAATCTGCTGTTTGTTGAATAGAACTAAGATTTCAAAGAAGTCGATAAAGCTTTGAAGAAGAATAAACTCATAAAATGTCAGTAACAAATTAGATTGTCTATATATTTTTTTAAGAAGGCGCACACAGGAAAGTTTTTTAATAGCTATATGATATCAATGAATGACGACAAAAAGAAAACAATACTTACGCTTTAATTAAAATCTCTTTATCAGCTATAGATTAACAATAATAATATTGCTAAGAGCAACTTACCTCGGTTACAAGTGGAAGAATGACTTTGGTGAGAAGCTTTTTCGAAGAAGGAGGAGACTTGGATCTCTGTGGAGAATGCGACGAAGGTGCAGATGCAGGTGGAGAGTACTTACGGCGGTCGTAAGCCTCCTTTTTCTTCTCGTTCTTCTGATTTCTCTCTATTTCTACTGCTTTGTGATGATAATGATGATGGTGAGAATCTTGATGGGAATCTAATTCTCTCCTATTAGGACGAGGATGTTGTCGGTGATCATCACCATTTAATTCGATCATCGAAACACGTTCTTCGACAGACAAACCGTCCCGCACCTCTCGCCCAAGGATTTTGTCATCATCAGGGGTTGGAAGCGGAGACAAACTAGAAGGACGGGAATGACGATGATGGGAAGTCTGAAATATTGAAAAAACATTAATTCCACGACTGTTATAAATGAATTTTTTTAATTATTATTATTATTATTATTATTATTATTATTATTATTAGTAGTAGTAGTAGTAGTAGTAGAAGACTATGACACAACTCGAAAAAAAAGCCGAGCCTTACTGCCCCTCTATACCTATTAGTGAGAACTCGTTGCAGTCAGAAAATCCACCCTAGAGCTTCACGGGACCGCGACGGACCCTCACTATGGCATATCAAGTGTAGGGTACCTCCACTGGCCCAGGTGGGCCACAACTCATACCCCCTCACAAAACCCCGCCATTCACTCCTATAATGCACCTTTCTTCTCACACTCACATTTCTCTCCTCCATGGCATTCCTTTACTGACTCAATCCACTTTTTCTTTGGTCTCCCAGCCGGTCGGTTCCCAACACACTCTCCCATATAACATCCGCTTAACCAACCGAACTATCATTCACCTTTCCACATGACCAAACCATCCAACATACTTTCCTTTATCTCTCGTTTACCCCTTTCTTCACCACACAACTCTCTAGTATGTTCATTCCTCATTTTATCAATCTTCTCACACTATAGCACGCCCTAAGAATTCACTGAACACATGTACTTTAATTCTATCCCATTATTCTAGATCGATGTCCTCGCTACGGATACCATTAACACAGTAACAACCATATCCTACATTAGGCACTCAAGACTTTAGTCCTTTACATCCACTAACGATTTAAGATTGCATAGCCACCTTCCTGCCATTCATTTTCCTACTAAACTCTGCATCATCCGTTCACTTTTCATTCCAACATATATCCTAACATATTTAAATTTAGATCCTTGTTCCAGCTGCTCACCCTCTAACATAACTTCACACCGAGTGCTGTCCTCACTCACAAACCATAACCTTATTCTTATCGTTTACTTTCAAACCCATCCTTTCAACCTCCTGCCAAATCTCTCTATCAATCCTCTCAAACTCTCTTCAGATTCGTCACACAAAAGAAAATCATCCGCATATATATATATATATATATTCTTTCTTTCTTCTCTTACCTTCCCTTTGCCTCCAAGATTTGGGGTAAGGTGCTGTACAAAGCATCGGAAAAGCAAAGCAGTAGGAGAACATGACAAAGTTGAAAAGAAAGCCCCAGCCTTACGCCCCCTCTGTACCATTAATTAGTGAGAAGTCGTCACAGACGAAAATCCACACCCTAGAGCATCATGGACCGCGACGGACCCTCACTATTTTATCGTCAATGGTAGGGTTCATCCATTGGGCCAGGTGGGCCACAACATGCCCATACAAACCCCGCCATTACTCTCCTATCATGCACCTTTATCTCGCCTCTGCAAACTCACATTCTCTCCTTCAGACATTCGTTCACCGACTCAATCCACTTTCTCTTCGGTCTCCCAGCCGGTCGGTTCCCAACACACTCACCACTATACATCCGCTTAACCAAACTACTATCATTCATCCTTTCCATGACCAAACCATCTCAACATTATTTCATTTTATTCTCATTTACCCTTTCTTCACACCACCTCCACTCCTAATCGTTCATTCCTCACTTTAATAATTCTTCTCACACCTAGCACACCCCTCAGATTGTCCATCTGAACAACATTGAACTTTAGATCTATACTTCTTATTCCAGACCATAGTCTCACTACTATACAATAACACAGGTAACAACATACCTCATGTAAGACCTAGCACACTCAACGACTTAATCCTTTGCATTCAACCAAACGATTATTGCACCAGCACCTTCCTGCCATTCACAACTTTCCTACTACACTCTGCATCGTCGTTCCCTTCTCTCAACAATACCCTAATTATTTAAACTCAGACACTTGTTCTAGCTGCTCACCTCTAACATAACTTCACAACTGTCACTGTCCCACTCACAACCATAACCTTACTCTTATCCACGTTTACTTTCAAGCCCCTCCTTTCGCACACCCTGCAAACTCTCTATCAATCCTCTCAACCTCTCTTAGATTCGCCACACAGAACAAATCATACCCAATAAAGGTAGGGGCACCCTCCACTCAACTCCATTCTCCCCCATTCTAACACCATTTTCCTGCCATCCCCACCCAAATTCTTCATAACCCATCCATAACAAATTGATCCAAGGAGACTAACACAACCCTGTCTTACTCCGCATTAATCTAAACTCAATCACCATTGGGGACACCGATTTATTCTTTACCAACGCTTCATATCGCTCATACATACTTTTGATTTCGTTCAAAGCCTACCACCAACACATATATCACTAACACCTGCCTAACGCTTCCCTATTAACCTATCATACGCCTGTTGCAACATAAAACCTAAATACAATTTTCTTCTCTCCCTCATTTTTCTCAATCATTTTCACTGTAAAGATTTGATTCCACACATCCTCTACCACCTACTAAACGCACCTTGTTTTCACAATCGTCCCTCAGTCACTCGCGCACTCTTTCGACCAAATAACCAGCATATACCTTCCCTACAACACTCAATAAACTTATTCCCTATAATTTCTACACAGTTCCCCTTTTCTCCTTACCCTTAATACAAGGGTACTATTACGCTCTCCCTCCAATCCTTGGAACTATACCTCCATAAAACAGCTTTATTACACAACTTCCAAATCAATCAATTACACCATCTCGCCTCCGCTCATGATCATTTCACTAGTGAATTCATCTTATCCTGCAGATTTAACATTCTTCAACTTTCTCAACCTACCCATTATACCTCCTTCTTACTAAATACCCTCATCCCAAAAATACCTAATTCCTTCTTGCATCATCAAAACCGCACACATTCACTAACACTCATCATTACTGTTAATATTGGTGCAGATTTTCGAAGTGTTCTTTCCACTCCCCTCACATCCAAGTTTCATAGTTACCAAAAGCACATCCCTATTCGATTATTCTAAGCAATTCCCCCCTTATTCTCATTCTTAACCTTCGCGCTTCCTTCAGAAGAGCTTCCTATTTTGTAAATTCTCATTCATCCTCCTTCCAAACTGTTCATTTACCTCTTGTTTCTCCTACGTATACACCTTTTAGTATTCTTTTTTCCTAATTATATAATTCCAAGCATCTTTCTTTCGAATCTTCAATCATTTGCTTTTAGTACCTTCAACCACGCCTTCTTTTTTACCTTTAACCGCTTTCATCACCTCTTCATCTCATCCAATCGCTGTTACATTCTTACTTTACTTTAGCAATCCACACACACTTCCTTGCCACTACTAACAATTGCTTCCTTCATTTGCCCCCAGCATTTGGCTCAGTATCCAACTTGCAACATTCCAACGTTTTTACTAGCGAGAGTCTTACATTACTATCCTTATCTATCTCTGCAACACTAACTTCTCATCTTATTTACTACTTCCTTTTCGTATCACCTTCTCTCCATCCAAGCCCCCACTAAACTTAATTTTACATAAAACACATAATGATCCGATCATCCCATTCCTAAACCCTAACTGATTTAACATAACACATACTTCAACTCTCCTTCTTCACCAACACTAATCAAATCATACTTTTCACTTTCGATCCCTCCTCTACTACACCAACTTAGTATACTACTGGATACCTTTGTTTTCAAGAAAGTAATTACTTCACACATACCTCTCTCTTCACAGAGAATCAATCACCTTCATACCATTCTCATTTCCTCCGACACCCAAAACCACCTGTTATACCACCCTTTTTTGATCACCTATCGGCAACCATTCAGGTCCCCCAAAACTATCATTCTGAAGCTCCTACACCCTCCAACATATTCAGATTATCCCAAAACATCGTACTCTCTTCAACGTTTCCCTCAGATGGACCAACGTCACAACACACATACCTTGAGACCTTTTCAACTTAAATTTAACCATTCAGATTCTAGATCACACAAATCAAAGCTCACCATAGCTCTATGCAACAGGTCACTCATCAAATTGCAACTCCTTTCTCACCCTCTCATTCTCTCCACACCAGCACGCAACATTTCACTACACTCATTCTCACCACTTTCTTTCCTCTTTGTTTCAGTCACAGTCAGAGAAAATCAAATTTGCCCTTTTCTAAAATAACATCAATCACTCTCTCTCCTCTTCTCCCAACATTTATTCCTCAGGGGGGGGGGGGGGGGGGGGGGGGGGGGGGGGGGGGGGGGGGGGGGGGGGGGGGGGGGGGGGGGGGGGGGGGGGGGGGGGGGGGGGGGGGGGGGGGGGGGGGGGGGGGGGGGGGGTGGGGGGGGGGGGGGGGGGGGGGGGGGGGGGGGGGGGGGGGGGGGGGGGGGGGGGGGGGGGGGGGGGGGGTGACATTCCATGTACCCATACGATCATACAAATTCGCCGAAAGTTAGAAGGTCGTTTACGGCGATCACGCCTTCTCCGAGGCCTGCATTAGCTTCCTGGCAAGAATAGATGGTAAGTAGGCAGCCAACCAACTACCCGCGCCCCTTAGTCGACTTCTAGGACACGCAGGACATACGATGTGGGAAATCTTTCTCCCCGCACACAGGAAATATGAGGTAGTAGGATGATCTGTAAGGTGTTATCCTAGAAGTGGTGTGTACTTTAATCATGTGTATATGATATGTGGATATGGTGCAATAATATGTTGCCTGGAGGATCGAGTGTGTGAAGACTATGAACGCAAAAGAGAAAGGCGCACCATTAAACAATGGGAGGTAATTTAATCTTCGAGTATCGTGTCTCCCTCATTATATATTATATATATATTAATATATATATATATATATTATATATATATAATAATATATAATCTATAATTATTTATCTATTATTTATATAAATATATATATAATATATATTATATAATATATAATTATTATAATATTTCACTATAATATATATATAATATATATATATATATATATATATATATATAATATAATATTAATATATTTATATAATATATATATATATATATATATATCCGTATATATTATATAATTATATTTATATATATATATATATTATATATATATATATATAATATATATATATATATATATATGATATATATAAATAACATATATATAATATAAAGCAAATATACGTATATATTATATATTAATATATATATATAAATATATAATAATTCTATATATATATATATATATATATATATTAATATATATATATATTAATAATATAATATATCTATATAATATAATATATATATAATCATATATATATATATATATATACGGTATATATATATATATTATATAATATAATAATATATATAAATAATATATTTATTATATATATATATATATAATATATATATATATATATATATATAATATATATATATATATTATTATACGCTATATGGAAATGACCACCATAACTTACAAATTCAGCAAATTTAAAGGGCTTCTAAACCACGAAAAGAATAACATAACTGTTAATAACTGATTTTCACTCCAAATATTTTGAAGCTGCATTTCATGAAAGAGGATGAAAAGTGATACAGAAGGAAAAACCTATAAAATCGCTGTGGAGGAGTTGTCTTTGACTATTTTAATGCCAATGTTGTTATCAGAAAAAACTCATATACTAGAAAGAAATTAAGTTTGTTTCTGGTAAATTCATGAATTTGAAGAGGAAAGGAAGTAAAATAGATCAACATCGATATGACAAGAAGATCATGTGTTAAATTAATATTATTTATTTATTTTAAACATTTAATAAGACCCAAGTTGAATGAGTAAATATCTGTAACATTTTATTAATTAGTCCTATTATTATTGCTACAATTAAGAATTTAAGATTCTTAAGATCTTAAGACTGTTCTAAGCACAATTTCTTAAATTTTAAGTCTTAACATGGCTAGATGTTATTAAGATGTTACAAAAAGAATCATATTAAAACCACAGTAAAAAAAAAGATTCATATATGAGCCCCGTGAGAATTAGCCTAAAAAGATAAAATAATATTATTAAAGATATTTGCGATTGATTTATATGTGCTATGATGCTTACGATAAAAGGAGAAGAGAAGGCTTTGAAAAGTTGGAAAACTTAAAGAAACGAACACGGGATATTTAATTTAGCAGGAGATATAATTTTGAGATAAGTAACTAAATAAATGAATAGTGATGGGAAATTTATTCTGACAGGAATTTAATAGAATTTTTTTTTAAAAGATGTTTTAGAGAGATTGTGAAGATGAGAGAGAAAAAGAGAAAAACTTCTTAAAAAGGAAGAATGAGACCGAAGTAAATCAAGAAATAAACTAGAAACTATAAATAAGAAACACAAAAAATAGATTACAATGTTGGAAGCATGAAAGGAAACGACAGATTTAATTTAATGAAGGAATTTACTGCTGCTATTAATTAGTTGTTGCCAAGACCGCCACTAATTGCATACTGGGTAAAGTAAGTGGAACTAAATACGGAGTAAACAAAACTGAAGTGAAAATGAAAAAGAAAAATGGTTTTAGTACGTTTGTGGATTATTTTTAATTGGTGGTTTAAAAATTGATAAAAAATGTAGAATGGCTGAATTTTGCTAACTAATGAAATATTAAAAACAAACTTACAGGAGATGAAGGCTTATCCCTCTGAATAACTAAGCCATTTGGTTCGCCTCTTAAAGGCAACGAGGAAGGCGAAGTAACCTGTGATGATGAAGGAGATGAAGGATAAAAATGCGACGGTGGAGGGGACGAAGACAATGAAGCCTTTTCTACAGGAGAAATTGGCGAGGTCGGAGTAGGAGGTCCTTTCACCGTCATTATCCACGCAGGATCTTCATTATCGCTAGGTATTCGTGATTCTTCCCTGGAATATAAAGTTTAGAACATCTCATTTTTTTATGATTTAAAAAAAAAAAAATAAATAAATAAACGAACTTAGTTTTAAAATTTCAGGCTGACTGGTATTTTGCTTTTTATTTTAGTAATTGAATTTTATGATAGAGAGATTTGTTACTTATTTAATAATAAAAAAAAAAAGTACACGCCTTAACGCCTCATGGGCATTGTACTATTCGAATAGAACTTCCTGGGATTCCCACGAGAAATCAAAACAGCTTCTTCAAACACGCGATTTAGTTTTTCTACCTTTTTGCCAAGGTAGATCGAAAAATTAACTTACACAGGTCATAAAAATGACAGAATACACACACACACACAGAACAATATTATGACTACTCTATGTTTCATATGAATTGCTGCTTCCTTTCAAAATTTGAGATCAATTTATAAGAATATTAAATCAAAGTGATAAGAAATAATATATCAAGTCACGATGAAAAATAAATCATTAACTTTTTAATATAAACATAGTATAGATAATGACAATCGATAATAAAATCATATTACAAGCAATCGTCTTTAAGTATTATTGAGAGCCTTTCTAATTGATCCTTAGGTTTTACTTAATTTACCTTTTCTAGTACTATTATTATTATCTACCTCCTTTCCACAGATTGGGGGTAAGGTGCGCAGCATACACCGGAAACAAAAGTAGTAGAACATAACGCAAGTCGAAAAGAAAGTTCCCCTTGCCGTCCCTTCCATACCGAAAGTGAGATCTCGTCGCAGTTAGAAAGATCTACCCTAGGGTTTCACGAGACTTCGACGGACTTTCACTGTGGCATCTAGTCAATGTTGGGTTTATCCCCTGGGCAAGGCCCACAACCATAACCCCTCACAAAACTCGGCCATTCACTCCTGTTATGCACTTTTCTTCTCGTCTCTGACAAACTCACATTCCTCTCCTTCAGGTATTTAATTAATTCCTTTACTGACTCAATCCACTTTTTCTTCGGTCTCACAGCCGGTCGATTCCCAGCACTATACATTCGCTAAACCAACCGACTATCATCCAACCTTTTCTAATATATCTACTAAAATACAAAAGATGAAAAATAAAAGTTATAAAATTGCAGAATTTAGATGCTAATTAATAAATCAATTAATTAAATGGTTTCCTTTTTTAATAGTCATGTGATCTGATTTGTACAAAAACAATTACTCCCATGCAGATTATAATCCCAGTTTGGGGAATTTTGTCTACACTGCAAAATCTATGGAATAAGAGCATCCAAAGAAATAATAATAATAATAATAATATAATAATAATAATAATAATAATAATAATAATAATAATAATAATAATAATAATAATAATAAGGGAATAGGAAAGCTCTTCTGAAGGAAGCGCGAATAGGTTAAGAATGAGAATAAGGGAATCTGCTTAGGGAATAATGAATAGGGATGCGTGCTTTTGTAAACTGATGAAATGGATGTGAGGGGAGTGTGGAAAGAACACTTCGAAAATCTGCACAATTTTAACAGTAATGAAGAGGTGATAGTGAATGTGTGTGGGTTTGATGGTGCAAGAAGGAATAGGTATTTTGGGGATGAGGTTATTAGTAAGGAGGAGGTAATGGGTAGAGTGAGAAAGTTGAAGAATGGTAAATCTGCAGGTATAGATGAAATTACTGGTGAAATGATCAAGAACGGAGGCAGATGGTGATTGATTGGATTGGGAAGTTGTGTAATAAAGCGGTTTATTGGAGGGTATTAGTTCCAAAGGATTGAGGAGAGCGGTAATATACCCTTATAATAAGGGTAAGGAGATAAGGGGAACTGTAGAACATATTAGGGGAATAAGTTATTGATGTTGTAGGAAGGTATTATGCTGGCATTTTTGGTTCGAAAGAGTACGTCGAGTGCTGAAGAACTGATTTGGTGAAGAACAAGGTGCGTTTAGTGAGTGTAGAGGATGTGTGGATCAAATCTTTACATTGAAACAAATGATGAGAAAATGAGGGAGAAGAAAGAATAAATTGTATTTAAGTTTATGGATTTTGCAACAGGCGTATGATAGAGTTAATAGGGAAGCTTATATAGGCAGGTGTTAGTGATATTATGTGTGGTAGTAGGCTTCGGAATGGAATCAAAGTAGTATGACATAGTTGAGCTTGTGTAAGGATAAATGGTGTCAATGGTGATTGGTTTTAGGATTAATAGCGGAGTGAGGACAGGTTGTGTTATGTCTCCTGGTTATTCAATTTGTATATTGGATGGGGTTATGAAAGAATTTGAGGTTGGGAGGGATGGCAGGAAAATGGTGTTAGCATATGATGGAGAATGGAGATGAGTGGAGGGTGCCCTACCATCATATCGGATTGATTTGGTTCTGTGTGGGTTGTGAATCTGAAGAGGAAGGTTTGAGAGAGGATTGCGTTAGAGAGATTTGGCAGGGTGTGCTAAAAGGAGGGCTTGAAAGTAACGTGGATAAGAGTAGGTAATGGTTGTGAGTTGAGGACGGTCCTCAGTGTAAAGTTATGTTAGATTGGGTGAGCAGCTGGAACAAGTGTGCGAATTTAAAATATTTAGGGTATATGTTAGATTGAGAGGGAAGGATGATGCCAGAGGTGTAGAGGAAATTTGTAATGGCAGGGAAGGTGGCTGGTTGCAATTAAATCGTTTGGGTGAATGTAAAGGGACTAGGTCTTGAGTGTGCTAGGGTCTTACATGAGGGTATGTTGTTACTGTGTTATTGTATTAGTAGTGAGATCTATGGTTCTGGAAAAAAGTATAGATCTAAAGGTTCAATGGTGTTTCAGATGGACAATCTTAGGAGTGCTAGGTTGTTGAGAAGAATTGATAAATGAGGAATGAACTATTAGAGAGTTGTGTGGTGTGAGAAAGGAGGTAAATTAGAGAATAAATGAAAGTACGTGAGATGTTTGGTCATATGGAAAGGATGAATGTATAGTCGGTTGGTATTAAGCGGATGTATAGGGCGAAGTGTGTTGTGAACCGACCGCTGGTGAGACCGAAGAAAAAGTGGATTGAAGTC
This sequence comes from Trachelipus rathkii, assembly GCA_015478945.1. Lineage (NCBI taxonomy): Eukaryota > Metazoa > Arthropoda > Malacostraca > Isopoda > Trachelipodidae > Trachelipus > Trachelipus rathkii. Next base: position 38,132 of record JABUQX010093345.1, on the reverse strand, counting down.
AGTAAACGAATGTTTGAAGGAGAGAAATGTTGAGTTGGTAGAGGCGAGAAGGAAAGGTGATAACAGGAGTGTGAATGGCGCGGGATTGTTAAGGGATGATTGTGGCCCACCTGGGCCAAGGGATGAACCCTTACATTGACGATCACATAGTGAGGGTCCATCGCTGGTCCCATGAAGCTTTAGGGTGGATTTTCTGACTGCGCGAGTTTCTCACTAATTAATGGTACTGAGGGGGCGGTAAGGTTGGGCTTTTTTTTCGACTTTTTTCATTTTCTCTACTGCTTTTCTTTTCCGATGCTCGTCACGCACCTTACTCCCCATTCTTGGGAAAATAGAAGGAGAATGAAAGAAAGAAAGAGAGAAATAATAATAATAATTAATAATAATAATAATAATAATAATCAATTTAATATTAATAATAATAATAATAATATAATAATAATAATAATATAAAAATAATAAAAATAATAATAATAATAATAATAATAATAATAATAATAATAATAATAATAATAATAAAAAAATCAACAGGCGACAGGAAGTCCTATTCAAATCTCATCATAAGAGACAACTACATAAAAATACAAATATAAGCCTGTCCTGAAACCCCGACTGTCATTATTAATACTACG
>JABUQX010093345.1:15000-25000 GCA_015478945.1 Trachelipus rathkii | reverse complement strand
TTTTTGTTCCTTAAACTTTCACTTTAGTTTCTTGTAGTCATTCCGTAACTTTGCAAAATTATTTTATATTTTTTACTAATTTTCTTTTTGTTCTTTGCATAGGAGTATTTTATAAATAGAATAGAACTAAATAACTGATTCATATTTAATTGCATATAAGTTTTTCTCATATGAGCCGGAAGAAGTGGCTCTTTACAGTTCTTTTATTACCATCTTATTTTATCTTATATTGTCCTGTCATCTCTTGTTTTGATGAATGGGATCTCATCTTGATGTTCTTATATCATTATCTTGAATTTCAAGATTTCTCAACAATATCTGGAACTTATCTTAATTGCAGTTGAACAATAACGTTACTGAATATCTTAAGAAGATCTTACCTACGTATTTATTATAACTTATATTCTTTTTTTTTGTACTGGCTCTAAAAAGTTTTACTGTGCTCTTAGCTTGTTTGGTAGCGATATATATTCCTATGTAAAAAACATTATAGATTCTTTATTTTATATTTGCAACATTAAGGCAAAATTTATGTAAATGTTAATTAATTACTTATAATATTTGATTGATTATTTATGTATGTTTAAATAGTTATTTCATTGAAATAAATAATATGATTCTCCTTATGTGTAATTAAAAGGAATCAACTGGTATAATATTGAAAATATATTAAATATAAAAAATTAACAGTTTATATACAGTAGCAATTATAAAGCTACCTATCAACATTTTGTCTTATATGTAGAGTGGTAATTTTCTAAAGCAGCTCATTCGAGATAGAAGGTGTGGAAGCCTGTTACTTGCACCTACTACAAGACTATAAATCTAATTTTGAAGATATTATGGTGAATATAGTTTTGAGAATTGCTTTGTAAATTCCATATTATTATTAACATAGGAAACGCAAAGGTGCAAAATAAAATCAAGTCAGATATCTCAACCCAATGCATTGAGAAATGTACAGTGAAAAAAGACCAGGAAGTAACAATTGAAATAAATGCTGATATTATAACAGCAGAAATGAGGCAGAACAAAAATTTAAAGCTAATTGGAAATTCTGAAAATCCATTTTTATGATGGTTTACAAATAAAGATAGTTTTCAAAACTTAGCTATGGTCTTTTTATTTTTATCTGCACATCCATCATCCATAGAAATTGAAGAGACTTTTGTATGTGAGGTACATTTTAGTGTTCTAAAAGAATTATACCTAATTTCTATCAAAACTGGAGTGTTTATGTTTTTACATTTTAATTTGAAAATAAATATTTTATTTTAAAAATGTATGAAAGAATAAAAAATAATGTTCTAAAATCTAAAACCTACTTTGAATTAGTTGCACAAAAAATTATTTATCTTTATTTCATTATGTTTTTAGTTTTTAAAGAAAATAAACCATGGTAAATTCCTGCTGTGTTTGAAGAACATGTTATAAGTTTAACTCTTGATTAGTATTAGTTATAAATCGCAAATTTTTTATTTCATTGAATTTTTAATTTTTGAAGAAAAGAAAATGAGATAATTTCATGTTTGCTTCAATAACCATTTTAAGTTTAAGGGAACATTTTTTTAAAAGAATTCATAATGTGCTTGTAGCCTTGTACCATTTAATTTCAGAACATATTATTATATATATTTATAAATTTTAAGTAAAAAGTTGGCCGAAATAAACATATCAAAGATAAATAGATTACATAAAATAATATATTATCAGAGTTAAAAACTGAATCAAATATTAATTAAATTAATAATAATAATAATAATAATAATAATAATAATAATAATAATAATAATAATAATAATAATATAATAATAATAATAATAATAATAATAATAATAATAATAATAATAATAATAATTATAAATAAGCATTAAAAAAATCGATATTAATGTAATTGCTACTTTATGCATCAGAATCCCTATCAAAAATTTGTTAGTATCTAAATCCGAAATCATTTTGACATCGTCCCATCACTAGAACTCCCTTTCATATCGTAATTTTCACCCTTTAGTCATAAACAATGCATCTCCTTCCCTAAATATTTACCTTTTATATCCCTATGGAGTTTCCTTTCAGAATGAAGGTAGTCGAGACCTTTTAAGACTTCTCGAAGAATGATACTGATATGCGTTTCATCGAAGTTGCCTCCTTTCATTAGGTCAAGGGCCGAGCCCCCACCCAAATACTCCATAATAATCCATAACTTTGTTCCTGGAAACATTTGAAAAATTAATATCTACAAAATTTAACAGGCTCAATCAATTATATTTATTTGAAAATAAAATAAAATAAAATAAACATTAGTTTCTATGTCAACTATTTTGGTTATAAAACGAAAATATGATATGCATATTTGACTCTAGACTCCGCCCTATCTTGGATATTGAAGTAATGCTGTATTTTAAATTTTTCAAGTTTGTCAATAAAGGTCTTTAATAGTAAGTACTATACTTCTCTACTGACTAAACTTCTTAAATGTAAAACCTCCGATTTTCTAAATATGATTTAGACAGAAAGTACTACTAGGCTTCTATATGGTTCATATTTATTGCATTTCATTGAAAATTTGTTTGAAATACCATTGCTGAAAATAATGGCTCAGGAGGGTTTGAGATTAGTTTATATATGTAATTTCATTTAAAAATTTAATTTTAAATAATAATATATTAAAAAACAAAAATAAAATTCCTTAAAGTACTATCTCAGAACATCACAGCTGCCCATTAAGACACTTCTTTTTTTATACCCAAAGTTATGAAGAAATTACGGAAAATGGAAAGATAAGTGTTATTGTGCCATATTTACATTTTAACTAAATTCATCATTCATTTAAGACCGTATTCTAACTAGAGAAGCTATTTTAATATTTCCCTAAAGATGATTCTGATAGTGGAGAAAAATCACATTCCTTCAAAAGCTCCAGTTGAAAATTTTACCTGTCACATGGGGAAAGAACTTAAAAGCGATGATGATACAAAGTTAATCAGTAATTTATTTGTTTTACAATGAAGTTAGTTGAGAGTTTAAAACAATAAATCTTCTGATTAATCAAAGTTTACCAGCACGATAGTTTTTAGGAATAAATTAATAATTTTATTCTAACATTCAGTTTCGTTTAGTAGCCATATTTTTTTTTTTTTAGCACACTGCTCCAAAGGAAAGAATTAAAGAGAAAATTCTGCAAATTTTTTTTTAAAAAAAAATTGTGGATGGAAAGCATTCAATAACACTAAAATTATATTAGGAATAATTAGTATTTTTTAAACTAACTAAACATAGATTCTCTTCAAACAAAGATAGAAAATATTAACTGAATTTGTAATGTAAAATTAAAGCCAATAAATAAAATAATTAAAAGGTTAATTTAAGTTGTATGTTTAATTTATTAACTGATTTTATCATCTACTTTTTTCCCCCCAAGACTCGGGGTAAGGTGCGTGCAATGGGCCAGAAACAGAAAAGTAGTAGAAGAATATGACAAGTCGAAAAGAAAGCCCTATATCTATTAGTGAGAACTCGTCGCAGTCAGAAAATCCACCCTAGAGCTTAAAAGGACAGCGACGGACCCTTACTATGGCATATCGTCAGGTAGGTTATTTTGTGCACAGGTGGGCCACAACATGCCCCTTCACAAACCCCACCATTCATTCCTATTCATGCACCTTTCTTCTCGCCTCTGTCAACTCACATTCTCTAATCCAGACATTCCTTTTACTGACTCACCACTTTTTCTTCAGTCTCCCCAGCCGGGTTGATTACCAACACACTCACACACCTATACATCCACATAACCAACCGACTATCATTCAATCCTTTTTCCACAGACCAAACCATCTCAACATACTCTCATTTATTTCTCTTCATTTACCCCTTTTCTTCGCACCACACAAACTCTCTCTCTCAATTACATTTATTTCTCATTTATCAATTCTTCTCACACCTACCACGTCCCCTAAGATATCATATATATATATATATATATATATATAATATATATATATATATAATATATATATATATATTATATATATATCTTATATTATATATATTATATAATTATATATATATATATATTATATATATATATTTATATATATACCGTATACTATTCTTTATCTACTCCTAATTCCCATATTGGGGGAGGTGTAGTAGAAAATATGACGCAAGTTGAAAAAGAAAGCCCCCCCTTAATGTCCCCTTTATACCTCTTAAGTGAGAACTCATTGCAGTCAGAACGACGGACTCTCACTGTGGCATGTTGTCAATGTAGGTTTCATTCCCTGGGCAAGGCCCACAACTATACTCCCTCACAAAACCCAGCCATTCACTCCAATTATGTAGCTATCTTCTCGCCTTTGCCAACTCACATTTCCTCCCTGCAGATTCCTTTCTGACATCATATATCTTTTTCCCTTCGGTTCACAGCTGGCTCGATTCCAAGCAACACTGCAACCCTATACACTCCTTAACCAACTATCATCCATCCTTTCCATATGATCAAACCATCTCAATGTATTGCGTTTCCTCCTTTCTTTACACGACATAACTCTCTAATGCAGCATTCATTCCTAATTTTATCAACTCTTCTCACACCTAACACGCCCCTAAGATTGCCATCTGAACACATTGTACCTTAGATCTATACCTCTTATTCCATAACATAGTTTCACTACTATACATTAACACAGGTAACAACATGCCTCATGCAAACCATAGCGCATCTCAAGACTTAGTCCCTACAAGTCCACCAGGTATCTTATTGCACCAGCCACTTCCTACCATTCCACACTTTCCCTACTACACTCTTCATCATCCATTCCCTTTTCCATCCAACATATATTTAAATATTTAAACTCAGACTTGCTGCAGTGCTCACCATCTAACATAACTTCACACTGCGGACTTACCTCACTCACTACCATAACCTTACTCTTATCTACCTTTACTTTAAAACCCCCTCCTTTTACACCCTGCCAAACAACCTCTACCAATCCTCCAAGCTCTCGTCAGATTCGCCACACATAACCAAATCACCGGCATATAATAAGAAGGGTACCCCTCAACTCTCTTCCACTCTCTAACATTCTAACACCTTCCCCTGCACCCTCCTCTAATTCTTTTCAATAACCGAATCCTATACAAATTGATTAATCAAGGAGACATAACACCCTGCGCCACACTGCAAATAATATTAAACCAAGCACTTTCAACTCCATTTATCTTACACACACTTCACTATCTTTATACATACTTTTTATTCCATTCAAAAGCCTACCACCAACTCCATACATCACTAAACCGTGTCATAGAAAGCTTCCCTAGTAATCCTATCATACATCTGTTGCAAATAAAAAAAATAAAACTAATACAATTTGTCTTCTTCTCTTTTCATTTTCTCACTCATTTTAAATTAAAATTTGATCCACTTTACCACTTCTAAATGCACTTATTCTTCACCAATCAAGTCCCTCAGTCACTTGACAGTACTCTTTCGACCAAAATACGCATATATCTTCCCTACAACATCAAATAAACTAATTTCCTAATAATTCCTACAGTTCCCCCTTTATCCCCTTACCCTAATATAAGGTACTATTACTGCTCTCCTCCAATCCTCGGAACTATTACCTCATCAACGATTGTTACAAATTTCAAAATTTAAATCAATCACCAAACTCGCCTTTGTTCTTGTCATTCACCAGTAATTCCATCTATGCCTGCAGATTTACTATTCTTCAACTTTCTCATTACCCATTATCATCCCCGAAATACTCTTTCCTTCTTTGTACCATCAAACCACACACAATTCCCTACACCTCTTCATTATACTGCCAATGTTATGCAGATTTTCGAAAGTATCTTCCACATTCTCATCACATCCATTTCATAAGTTACCAAAGCACCAGTCCTATACATTTATTCCTAAAGCAGGTTTTCTCTCTTATTGCACTCTACCTTTCATGCTTCCTTCCATATAGCTTTCCTTTCCCTTTAAGTCCCATTCATCCTCCTCCCAAACTATTCATTTACATCATTTTTCATCCTATGCATGCATTCTTTTGTCTTCTTTTTTTTCCTCCTATATAATTCCAAACCGTTTCTTTTGAGACTACATTGCTTTAGTACATTCAACCATTTCTTATTTCTTACTTTTATCACATCCACATACCGCTCTTGCACTACTAACAAACGCCTCCTTCATTTGCACCTAGATTTGTTTAGTTATATCTTGTTCACATTCAACAGATTTATTTGCAAGTGCTCTTAATACTTATCCTTACTCCTTATTCCTAATTCATCACTCTTAATTAATTCTGTCAACTTCCTTCCTTACCGCTTTCCTCTCCATCCAAGCCGCCACCAACTTAATCTCATATAAAACAACATAATGATCCGATAATGCCATCACTGATTTAACATCTAAAACATACTTCAACATCATTTTCTTCACCAACTGAAAATCAAATCATACTTTTCAGTTTGATACCATCTCTACCTACACAAAACACTTATGAATACTCTTGTGTTAAAAGAAATATTACTTACCACATACCTCTCTCCCTCACAGAAATCAATTACGTCCATACCATTCTCATTTTCTCCCGTCACCACAATGCAACCTGTTATCCTGTCCCTTTTTTGATTTCCTATCCAGCCATTTAGGTCACCAACACAATCAATCTGAAGCTCCTACTACCACCCCATCCAAAAACATCATTCATGATTATCCCAGAAATCTCACTCTCCTCAACATCACCCTAAATGGACATAACGTCAACAACACAATACCTTGACCTTTTCAACCTCGAATTTAACCATTAGAATTCTAGTACTTACACAAACGAAATCCAGCATAGCTCTGTGCCAAAGGTCACTTATCAGAATCGCAACTCCTCTCCCCCTCCCATTACTTTCAACACCAGCACACACATTTCACACCACACCACTCATCTTCACCATTTCCTTTCATCTTTGTTACAGTCACAGCAGGTAAACCAAATTTACCTTTTCTAAATACATCCATTACCTCTCTCCTCTTCATTTATTGCTTGACATTCCATTTATACCCATATTATTCATACATTTTTTCCAAACAGATTTGAGCGTTCGCTTTCAGCGATGACGACCTTCCCCGAGGCATGCATTAGCATTCCCAGAAAGGGATAAGTGGTTGTGGGTAGCCAACCCAACTCTACTGTCCCTTTAGTAGCCTTCTACGACATGCAGAACATACACTGTGGGCAATTCTTTCTCAACCACACACACAGGTGTAAGGTAATGTCTATAAGGTGTTGTCTGGAAGAGGAGTGTGCATATGAACGCAAAAGAGAAAGGCGAACCATTGGCCACCGTCTGACCAAATGTTCATTGGTCAAATGCCCCGGTACCTATATATATTATATATATATATATATATATAATATATATGTATATATATATATAATAATATATAGACATATATATATATATATATATATATATATATATATTATATATTATATATATATATATATATATATATATATATATATATATATATATATATATATATAATATATACCGTATATATATAAATGTTTATATATACCTTTAAGATAAGACCCATAATATTTTGTAACATAGGGTGAATCGCACTGTGAAAGCACCATAATTTCCTGTTGAATATCTTCAATTTCATCTTCGGCTTGTTCTAAATCTATGATTTTGATAGCCACAACCTCCTGTGTTCGATTATCTATACCTTTGAAAACTTCTCCGAAAGAACCTTTGCCGATTCTTTCCTGCTTTGTAAACAGAAGTTCCGGGTCTACTTTCTGCAAAGAAAAAAAAAAAACAATAATTAACAATGAATTTTACACCAAATACTCGTACATTGTAAAAAAAAAAAAATAAATAAAAAAAAAAATAAAATAAAATAAAATAAAAAAAAATAAAAATAAAAAAGACGAAGAAAAAATATGCAAATTATTAGTTAAGCTTTCTCTAAATGAATACAAAAATATGTCCGCAGGGATTTTGTCTGATACATTTAGTGTAATGCATGGGCATGGCGCAGCATTATGTTAATTGAAGAAAACCTGTTATCTAATTTTATCGAAATCTTTTTGCCTCAAAGCATGAATCATAAATAAATTTAAAAATTCAAAGTTTACGTTGCTCCGAGACCTAAAGTGATATTCAACACACTTGAGGTTAGGGTGTAAGTAAGACCCTTTCGACTGTTATGTTTACATCTGAACAATAATTTATCTCTAGTAAGATACTGTCTGTAATTCATCACAGTATGCGTTGAGTAATATATATATATATATATATATATATATATATATATATATATATATATATATATATATATATATATATATATATTATATATATATATATATATATAGTATATATATATTATGATATATTAATATTATATTATTATATATAATATATTATATATATATATATATATATAATTATTATTTATCCTATATATTATTATCTTAATACATAATATTTATATTTATATAATATATATATAATTTAATATATAAAAATATATATATATATATATATATATATATATATATATATATATATATATATATCGACTCATAAAATATCCTATTGCGCAGTGATTCGAACCATTTCCATTGATGATTTGAACAATCACTGCACGCGTAGTTTCATCACTGAAGCGGAGCACATCATCGCTAGATTTTGTGAAAAATATTCCTTGAACTCTTGAGGAAAATATTTAAACAGTTACCCTATAGTAGAAAGGTCTTGACAAGTATGTTTGGATAAAGACCAATGATATATGATGACTTCTTGAATAGGACTTCGCCCAGTGAGTGGAGTAAAAAGTTTATAATTTTAGCCATCAAATCTATATAGGCCTATATAGAATGTTTCACTGGGTTCAAATTCCATTTCCTCAAACATGTGTTTTACTCGTTGCCAGTAGATGCCTTGCATAATCAACATGGATGAGTCAAAGGAGATTTTACTCTCCATCAGCGAGATTCGAACTTTGGACTCCGCGTCGCTGAGTTAACAGTAAACGGGCGCTCTATCCACTAGGCCATCCACGTTCCCAAAAAAGAACGTTTCAAGTCTAGCTTTTAAAGCTCCCGGTTTTCTCCTCCCATAATTGCTGAGTACTCAAAGGCAGCCCCCATTTGAATGATTCAAAGGAGATTTTACTCTCAATCAGCGGGATTCGACACTTGAATGAGTCAAAGGAGATTTTACTCTCCATCAGCGGGATTCGAACACTGGACTCCGAGTCGCTGAGTTAACAGTAACCGGGCGCTCTATCCACTAGGTCATCCACGTTCCCAAAGAACGTTTCAAAGTCTAGCTTTTAAAGCTCCCGGTTTCTTCCTGCATAATTTGCTGAGTACTCACAAGGCCAGCCCTGCGTGAGGAAAGCGTCATTGGCACCATCCTCCAGGGAGGAAGACCTCTTTCTTCTCGATCGGATGTCCAATCTTACAGTCGGGGTAAAGGTTTATCTCGGACTCAGCTTTCCTCGTAAATGTTATCAGGCGGCCGAGGTATACCGCCCCCCGAGATAACCTCCACCAGCCTCTAAGATCGTCCATGAGCTGGCCGGGTCGAGCAAAGGCTCTACTTTTCCGTCAAAAAGGCGGAAAAAATCCGCCTTTTTCGCCTCTGACCAGGGAAAGTTCGATCACCCCGCTGCACCCTCTCCGGGACTTGCCACCCCCCGATTTTGAGTTTTTCACCTTGGTAACGGAAGACCGCCTCGTTCTGGCAGCTCCTTTCCGTACCTCCGGGCTTCCGAACTCTAGTCGAGAAGCAATATCTCCCTGAAGGGCACGGGACTTTAATGCTTCTCATCCCTATCGTACATAGGAGACCTGGAAATCTGAGAAGAGCCACTCATCCCGCCCAGCAGGCGGTCTCGAAGCTTTGGCCCTGACACAGGCAGCGTGGAGTCTTCCTATCCCCCTTAAGTACCCACGCTCTTAAGGGCCTGCATAAC
>JABUQX010093345.1:7500-10000 GCA_015478945.1 Trachelipus rathkii | reverse complement strand
ACATAGAGAAAAATTGACCGTCGCTGTAATAGAAGTAACGATGTCATTGAATCCGAGAGCAAATAATAATACACTTAGAATACTGCCCTGAGGAACGCCTTCATCCTGAGTAAAATGGCGTGATAAAACAAAAGAGCACCGAACCTGGATGGATCTGTTTGACAGAAGGCATTTAATAAAAAGAGGGAGCTGTCCTCTGAAACCTAGCTAGTGGAGTTTAAGGATAACCCCAGTTCTCCACGTTGTTTCAAACTTTTTCAAAGTCAAAAACCATCTTACCAGTGGTTTTAACAAAGGATCAACGGTCGAACGATTTTGAGGAAGCCAAACTGGAAGTCAAAGCCCGAAGACCTATTTCTTGATGGGCCTGAAACCATTATTTTCGAAATTATTTACTGGCATGACAGGTCAGCGAAATTGGTCTTTTCCGCCAACTCGGATCTTTCCCAGGTTTGGGAATAGGTATTACAAAGGTTGTAGTCCAAATAGATGGAAAAGAGGATTCTATCAAGATTCTGTTATACGGATTCGGCAAGAACGCTATTGCAGAGGGGTGAATATAACGGAGCATTATTTACGAAATTATGTCTGGGCCAAGGGCGTTGTCTTTGCTATTCGCCAGTGCAGCTTGATACTCTGCAAAAAAAAAACGGTTATAATCATGATCTTCCCATTTAACTGTTGAAAAGTTTGGCGGTGCAGTGTTAATTCTTATATTTTGAAAGGTTTCAGGATAGCGGAAAGAGCTCGAGTGACTAGGAAAACTATAACCTAATGCATCTGCAACAGCTGCTGGAGCAGAGATCGTATCGGTTATATCAGGCCCATAACGGAGAACTGTGGGTGAGGAGTTGTTGGAGGCTCGGAGAGATATTTTCTGTGCAATTTTCCACATAATGAAATTGGAGTTGTGGAGTTAACAGTCGAAGTACAAGTTCGAAAGTATCGGTTATATCAGGCCCATAACAGAGGACTGTGAGTGAAGAGTTGTTGGAGCGGGGATATTTATTTTCTGTACAATTTTCTACACTGCATTGCCTGTTGAGATTTTCTTCTCCCAGTTAGCTTGTGTACACTTTTGGGTCCACCAAGGTGTTGCCGAACGCCTACCTGCGGAAGATAGTGGAATACAAGCTTCCGCTGCTGTGATGATAACTTGATGGAAGAAGTTAAAGGCATCATCAATGGTCGGAAACCGCTTATTGAAGGGAGAAAGTGGAATAGCTGTGGCCTGATGAAAAGGAGCCTACTCCGCAAGGTCATAACGCCAGCTGAAATTGGGTTTTAACATTGGGCTCAGTGCGTTCATTTAAGGGTGTTGGGTAATGTCATTGCCGTGTAAGTAATCAAAGAGAAACCAACCAGGTAATGCGATCCATAAGAGAATGGTAGGCAAAAGAAATATCTATACAGGAAGAAGAGTGCGTATCTAATCCTTCATATGTAGGGAGTCCTGTGTTAAGGCATCCCAGGGAAAAAGGTGTTAGGATATCAACAAGAATTTTAGACTTAAACGTGGTGAAAGTCGCTCCATAAGGGGTAGCGAAGGTTGAAGTCTTCTAGCATAACAATCGGTAGTAGGGAGCTGCTTAATAATAATAAGGTCAGCTAAACCGGCCTTAGTAAACTCATTACTCAGAGCCAAGTAGATAGAGCAGACAGTAAGGTCGGTGGACAGATGAACTCGTGCTGCCACTGCATAAAGTCTAGTTTAAAGAAGACTGGAGAATAGGGGACAGATTTATGAATGAGTTTCTTGCACCTCCCTTATCATTTGTCACCTCTTTTTATAGAAGTTAGCGACGATATATATTCCGGTTGGAAGAAGTCGCGATAGCATAGTTGAAGTTCCTGCAAACATATGCACTTTGGTGTACATATATCAATTAGTTGAACAAGTTCTTCAAAATTATAGTAGTAACCACGACAATACCATTGAAGGAAGATGGTCATTTTATGTTGTTATAAATATTATGAGGATGGTCGTTTTGAGACAATTATCTCTATGTGGCTAGTGAAGTGGATTAAGATGGGAAGGAAAGAGTGAGACGTGGATCCCGACGAGGAGCAACAAATCCTGGTGGTAGGAATAGTTTGTACAACAGAGATTTGGGATGCACGACCGGTTTCTCTCTTTTCTTTTGGGGGGGGGGGAGTTTTAAGTGGTATTTGTTGGAGGGGCTTCGCCATGAATGCAAAGCAAGTTGAGTTCAACTAAATCCATCTTATTGTGTGGACTTGGTTGGTCGTTGGAAGAGCAACCAAAATGCTCATGTTTAGGAATGAAAGCGATATCAGTATCTGCCGAGCAAGCAGATACAGAAATGTGTGGGGAATATGGGGCTGTTTCATGTAAATGGGGAAGGAAGGTGTCACCGCAAAAGGGTTATCTTTTTGAGAGGGTGTTGGAGTTATGATATTGGGATCCGATATAGGATCTATTGGGTTGACAAAGTCTAATACTGGGGACTATGTCAGTGAGTAATCAGGTGGGTGATTT
>JABUQX010093345.1:2500-5000 GCA_015478945.1 Trachelipus rathkii | reverse complement strand
ATGAAAAATTACCGTGTCTGCAAACTTGCCTAATAAGTACAAGAAATTTTTTTTTTTTTTTTAAAGTTTTAACATTAAAGACCCCATTTTTTATAGTAGCTATTTCCATATTTAACTTCGTTTTGTTCTTAAAAAGTCAAACCAACCAAGAAAAGAGAAGAAGGAGTGCGCTGTGAAGATAATTTTAATCTTCTTTCCAATAATACAGAGTTTCAATGATACATTCACATGTAATAAAAATATATATCAAGTTTTCATATCATTACAGTTATAGGTTAAAAGGCTCTTGTTGCTATAATGTATATTACATAAAAGTTTAATAAGGAGGTTAGAAAACAACATGTATGTTATTAAAAAATAATGTTATTAAAAATAATGTTGACTACAAAATCTTAATGTGGTGGTTATAAATGAAATAATAATAATTTTTTTTTTTTTAGTACGAATGCTGCTATGTATGTGTGTGTATGAATACAAATGCGCGATGAAAAGAAACTAAATGAATGAAAAAAAGAATTTCTAAACTTAAAAGACGTAAGTAAACTAAAAGGAGGTTTAATAATAATAATAAAAAAAAGATATACAGAATAAATTACAGGTAAAGTAGTATATAACAGGTGACCACTAAGAAGAAAATACTCAATAATATAGAAATAAATTATATTATAAATTATTAACGAGTTTAAAATGGCATGACTACAAATAGTGATAAAGATAGTACACAAACAAATGCAGAATAAAGGGTGTGGAAAACCAGGAAATTTTAATGAAATGAAAGATATACAGAAGGAAGCAACGAAGTGAAGAGTAAGGAAAAGATAAGAAAACCTTGATGACAAATTTGTAACTCGTTCAAATAAAAAATAAAATGAATAAAATAAAAAAATAAATTCCAATAGTCAAAGAGAAAAAGAGAAAATCAAGAAAGATCTTGATTAACTGGAAAGATACGACGAGAGACAACGAAAGCAAAGATTATAAAAGTAGGAAAATTAAATGAAAATATACTTAAATAAAAGGTGACGCTAAGTTACAGTTAAGAAGAAGAAAAAAACCGAACTTCTAAACAAAATATGTATCATGAAGAAATCAAATGATCAGTTCAAATGTAAAGGCAAATCCAAATTAGGTGAGCTTGAGAGTAACAAACAATCTTTAGAGCTTTACTGTTATATATAATATATATTTTACTATATATATACTGGCATACAATTTAATAGTAAAGTATAATAATATATATCTATGTATATATCTATATATATTCATAGTATATATATTAATATATATATATATATATATAGTATATTATACTATATATATATAATATATATATCTCAACAAATAATTAATTAAATTCTATTGTAAAAAAATTGCGATTAGAAATTTCTTCTAAAGTCTTACTTTGATTCGTAAAAAACCTTAGTGATAAGTCTTGTGTACAATACATTATTATTATTATATATATTATTATCTTCTTTATTATATATTCAACTTATATATTTTATTCAGTTAGAAGTAGATACTATAATCATGAAGCAGCGATGTTGAGCTAATTAAGCGAACTGGTAACGTTCTAGTAGAATTAGTTTTATACACAACTCTTAAGCATTTTACCTGGATATATTAGCCATTTATTTATAAAGGTTATATATTACATAATCATATATATATATATATATATAGTATATCTTCTCTATATACTTTATACCTTATATATACTATATATACCCATATATTATATTTTCTACTGACTATAACAATCAACTGGCATACCATTCTAGTCTAAAGCAAACTAAACAATTATTATCAGCGCTTCCTATAAATCTGCAAATGACTCAATTTGACCTAAATCATCACACCTACCTACACGTGTCTTCTTTAATCACTAAAAATGCCTCTCTCCTTTTTTTTTTCTCCTCCCTAACCCCTTCCATTTTTTCTTTCGTTTTCCTGGGGCTGTACTTTGATCAGTCATAATTATATATAATATACTATATATATATATATATATATACTCAGTATATATCTATCGATATATAATACTATATTAATATATCCGATATACTATATATATATATATACCTATACTATACCTATTATAGTCTATATAATATATATGGTAAGTGCACCGCCCTCCCTCCCAATATCTAGCCACGCATCTCACGAAGCACCGAGTCACGTGTTCCACGTAACAGCGTAGAGAAAGTTCTTTCGTTGTCGCATACAGATCCTATGCTATCATTAATCTATAAAATCAGTGAAACCTGACTTCGGGAGCTTATCCGTAGGCTCATATAATAATCCAGATAATTAATAACTAATAATTAATCAATAATTTATACTATAAAATAAAATAATTTACTAATATATAATAATAATAATAACGAAGAGCTTCTGGGGTGAAACATACTTCAAATCAATTTAGTGCATGAAAGAGAGAGATATAACAATCTAGAAATAGAAAAATAAATAAAATACTCATTCTCTTTAGTGTAGATAA
>JABUQX010093344.1:0-14635 GCA_015478945.1 Trachelipus rathkii | reverse complement strand
ATTAAGAAAGTTAATTATCTTGAATAATATAATTTAAAATACAAAATAATTAGTCATGAATTAAATCTAATTAAAATATATACCATATACATTAACATATTATATAATATATAATTATAATCAAATACATCCAAATAAATACATTAAATTTAATATTAAAATATTATTAAATATCAAATACAATATTAATTGTATTTTTAAGCTTATTAATTAACTATTATAATTTCATAATTCATTATTAAAAATAATCTATTATATAATATATTATAAAACAATCATTGCATATTATAATGAAACTTACTTATTTAATTTATAAAATAATTAATTTTAATAAGTACTATATATATGATTCGACTCTCGACGAGTCTGGACTCAGTGAAAACCAGAGGGGAGGCGAAATACAGAGGGACCAGAAGAGAGAGAGAGAGATTGGAAAGAAGAAGGATAGTCAGAGGCGATTTATTGAAGAGATGAAGTCCAATCTGGGAATCTTGAAGATTTTATTGGAATATTATAAGAGAAGAGAGAGAGAGAAAGAAAGCATTTGATTGATTCATGGTGGCTAGAAATTTCAAGGAAAAAGAAAATTACGATTTTGGATTTTAAAAATGTAAAATTTTAAACATTTAAATTTGGGGATACTGAAAATTCTGGGGTGGAGGAGCAACAAAATTTTTGAAATCATTCCTTTTGGCTATTTTGGATAATTAAATACAAATATAAAATTATAAAGAAGAAATTTAAAATACTAAATTGCAGAACGTGGAGCTGCGTTTCCCAAGTCTATCGTCGAGTCATATGAGTAAATTTCCAATCTCTTTCCACTGTAGCAAGTGGCTGGAAACCCCTTCTATCACATTTATCTTTCGCGAATTGGTGGTGATATATCGTTAAAATACTAATAGTATACAGTGATTTTGGGGATAATGATAAGTAATAATAATGTTAATGATAATTTTTAATAGGGTGAATAGTGGTAAATAATATTAATATAATGTGAAATATTGTAACAAACATAATAATAGTAATATCAGTGATTGTGGTGATAATGAAATAATAAAAATAACAGTGTTGTAATTAAGTTAATGAAAATTTTAATTATAGTTTGATAGTGGTAAAATAATATTAATATATGGTAAAATATTGGCAGCATAATAATATTAAAATTAAAACATAGTGCAGTGATAGTAGTGATAGTGATATTGATAGTAATGATAGTGATAGTATTAATAATTAGTATGTTGATATTTATATTTGTATATATAAGTGTGTTTATGTATTTAGGTTATGTATATGGTATTTTATGTATGTATGTATGTATATATATATATATATATATATATATATATATTGATATATATATATATATATAATATGTATATATATATATATTATATATTTATAATATGTATGTATATATATATATATATATATATATATATATATTTTTTTTAAATATATTTATTTATTTATATAAAAAAGCGCCCGATAGCTCAGTGTTAGAGCACTCCAAACAAAGCGAGGGTCCCAGGTTCGCAACTGGTCGGTGGGAGAATGTCAGCTATTCTCTCCCTTGGGCTTGGCTTCGTCCTGCTCGGACGTTAAGTGAGTACACCTCCTCCTTGATTAAGGCTCTGCCCGTGAGTGATGGTGTTTTTCTCTTTAAAAAAAAAAAAAAAAAAAATAAAAGTATTTGCAAAAAAAAAAAAAAAAAAAAATTGGTATTGAGTAAAATACTGTTATGGTGTTGTAATTTAGTAGTGTTGCTACTTGGTTATAATGCACCAAATGAAATATTTTCTGGATATTGGGAAATTATATAATTAGAAACCATATTACAGATATATTTAAGTTGTCTTATTAACAAAAACCGTACAAATACCAATTACGACATTTTAAAGATGTTGAAGAAGGAAAAAGGTCTTTTCTCTTTATGATGGGCTATATCTGTACAATTCTTGGCTAGCGTTAATCTAAAAAATTGAAAGGACCGTTTTGTATATGTGTCTTATTTAGACCTTCTATCCAAAGAGGTATTTTGGCTCATTTATCGTTAAAAAACACATTTTAGAAAATATAGAGATATATATTCGCGTCATTATGTCCTGTAAATGCCAAATGACTTTAATCATACCTTCATAAGCAGTAGAGATTTCAAACAAAATTTAATATCAAATAAGCGTGTGTAGTGTTAACTGAACAACTGCAGTTGCTGAGACCTTAGTTATTCAAAATTGTACTATAATATCTACCCTTAATATTTTGTGGCACCCTTTGATATCGCTATTCGAGGTATCACTGTGAAATAACGGCAATTTTTCCGATTTGCTTTAATTCAGAGAAGAAGCTGGAGATGTTGATCTTATGGAACATTTGAAATCAAGCGGAGCAAAGGCTTGATTCAAAATGAACTTAATTTATTTGTGGAAAGTTTATATGTAATTGTGAATGAAGTAAATAATTGTGAATAATTTCTCCATTCTAGCAGACGAGACAGCAGACATATCGAGAGAAGAACAGCTTCGGTTGGTGTTCGCTTCGTTAATAAGATCTCAATGTACGTGAAGTATTTCTAGGTTTTTTCTCCTCTTTGAAAAATTAGCTAGCTGAAAATATAGCAAGAGCTATATTGTCTACTACACCAGATATATACAAAATAAATATGAGTCAGATGTTGGACTTGGGTTTGATGGGTGCTCCACCATGGCTGGCAAAGAAAATGGAGCTCAAAAGTTAATAAGAGATCAGTACTCTAAAGCCATTTTTTTCACTGTTGTTCCCATCGTTTAAATTTAGTAATTAATGAACTAAATGGTGTTCCAGAATTTCGAAACTGTTGAAATTGTAGAACAATTTATAAAAATTTTCCTTGAAAGTATGTCACGCTGAAATTTGGTAGGAAATATACCATTGTTATGCGAAACACGATGGTCTGCCAAGTATAAATCGATTAGGATATTTTTTTGAACATTTTAGCCAAATAAAATTATCACTAGAAAATCTCTCATCTGATCCAGATGTAACGCAAGCCACACGAACTGCAGCATGTCAGCTTTCATTAGCAGCAAGAAGTCCTATACATTTCCCATCTGTCATCTCTCATCTGATCCAGATGTAACGCAAGCCACACGAACTGCAGCATGTCAGCTTTCATTAGCAGCAAGAAGTCCTATACATTTCTCATCTGTTTAATAATCATGACGAAATATAGTTAATATTTGGAGCATATAGCAAATATTCTTCAAATTAAAGTAATAAATCTGGATGTTGTTCATTGTCACATAGAAAACTTTTAAATATTTTAAAAGCCGATAGAAGTGAAAATAATGTAGTCCTTTTCAAAGGAATTTTTAAAAAATCTAGTAATTTTTGTGAGGATTGTGAGGATTTTTCATTACCACGTACAGTATCCAAAAGAACCCCAGACTCAGGGACATCAAAAAGTTCTGCTGATGACTGCTTCAGAGTTTCACTATTTATACCTTACCTTGATTCTCTCATTTCATCTCTGAGTATCAAATTTGCGGAACACAATATAACATCTACCTCTCTTTGCATTTTGCACCCAGTTAGAATAAGAAAATTAACCAAATCTGAATATTTAAAAAAAATTGAACTCATTATAACTGAATATAACATTGACAACCTAATTGGTGAAGCAGAATCTTGGTTTAATTTCTGGAAGGAATCAGTTAGGGAACAATAGATGAGAAAATAAGTTAGAGCACATTACTACAAAATCATTGCACATTTTTCCCAGCAGTTGCACAAGTTATCAAAGTACTTCGCACACTTCCAACAACTTCTTGTATACAATTGAAAGGTCATTTAGTACATTTGATTTGTTAAAACGTGGCTAAGGTCAACTATTTCCAATGAAAGATTAAATGGGCTATGTTTACTAAGCATTCAAGGGGAAAAGTTTCATGTCAAAAACATCAGTTGATAGAAGATATTATAACTGATTTTGGGAAAGAAAAAAGAAATAATAAATTCTTCTTTTCAAACTATGAGAATTACTATTTATATAAAATAAAGACTTCTACTAGTATAGTACTCATTTTTGAAATAAACTTATTCGTAAAATTATGAATTTTATAAATATTGGGTTTATGTGTGGATTAATTTTATTATCAAAACTTTGAATACACGTGTAAATATTTTATATCGCCAGATATACATTGTTGAATAATCATGTCCCCTAATGTGAGGAAATTCGGCCTTTCTACAGAAAAACATTCCTAACTCCTTCAGCCTCTCTTCTAGCTCTTACCTCAAACCAGAAATCATCCTTGTTGCTCTACGTTTGCACTCTCTTCTAGTGCATATTCTAAGCTCTTTATATTTATTATACCAGGCATCTTATTAGCTATTATACAGTTTACTTGTGAGTTCCTTGCTCTTGTAAACAAAACATTACGATTTATTATGCCCAGCATCTTTAGCTTTATTTCTAGCTTTCCAAACACTGATTAGCTACTTCAAATTACTGCTTATAATTCACACTAAATCTTTTTCTTGGTCCACAGGGACTCACAGACCAATCCCCATTCATATCGTAGTTAAAAACTTGTTATTTGAGTAACCTTAGGTGAAGAACCTTTCACTTTTTACTATTAAAATTCATTGGCCACTTATTCTGCCCACCCAAGAAGTTTATCAAGTTCATTTTGAATCTATGCATCCTTCACTATTCCCTAACTGAGGTGCCCACTTTAGTATCATCTGCAAACTTAGGAAACTTACATTTAAGCCCCTGGTCTAATCATTTATTATATATGGAGGAAACAATAGTGGCCCCCAGCACTGAACCCTGTGGGAACCACTCTTCACTATTTCCATGATGATTTATTCCCATTTATTTTACACACTGTTTTCTATTCGCAACCACTCTTTAAAATCCAACCATGTTACCACTCCACCTATACCACATTGCAATAACTTTTCCATCAGCCTTTATGTGGGGGGAACCTTATAAAGCTTTACTAAATGTCTAAATTATACCAATATCAACTGGATCTCTCGGTCGATGCATCAGTAATGTTATTCCATTAATTTCTAAAAAGGTTGTATGACATGACCTTTACCCTTTTCTGAAACCGTGCTGGAGTCATACAATAATTGTTTATTCTTCTAAATATTCTCTATATGACCTTTCATAAACTTTTCCAGAACCTTTACAACCCAGAGATGTTAAGCTAACTGGCCCTATAATTTCCCAAATCTTCCTTACTACCTTTTCTTATAAAATATAGGCACAACTTATGCCATTTGCCAGTAATCTTGGCTAACTCACCAAATGTTATAGATCGTCTTAAAAATCAAAGACAGTGCCTTTGCAATGGGACTACCCTCTTTCAGAATTCTACCATATATACATATATTACAAAACAATTGTGTGATGATTTTTGCGAGTATGTCCATAATTTTTTATTTATTACTGATATATGCCAATTTGCAACGTTAACCGAATCAATAAACTACCTTGTCAGAAGTGACCAGGTGAGTGAGGTTGTGTTAATTTTTGCTCTCCAATTTTACTAATTTAATTTGTGTATTTGAAAGTGAGAATTTAGTAAACAAATTAGTTTTGTGTTTTCTAATTACACTTACTGCTGTGTATTATAACTACAGTCATTTAACAATTGTATATATTAATTTTTGATAATTTTAAATTTGATAGGCCTAAACCCAGGGTAACATAGCGTAAAGAGTTTACTGTTTTCTGTGTCTGGGTTTATTTGGATTCTAAATAGACTTTCTGTATTTAAATACAGTTTTATATTAATTTTACTTTAACTTTAAAAATTAATTTAAATTAAATTAGTTTCCCATCACAGACTACAGTTAAGCCTACCTTATAAACTTTTTTATATCCCTGGCCTAGGCTAAGCTAAATTAAATGTTTAAATTTTTAACCCTATTTTAAAGAGAGTAGTTTATTTCTTTTTAGGCTTTTAGTGATATTGTTAAACTGTAGTTTTTGGTAAATAATAAGGCTACAGGTTAGTAAAGCTAATAACTAATTAAAGTATTGTATGCTCTGTGTGATATCTGTGGGACTGTAAGAGGTGAATATGTGAATAGATGCCTCCTGCTTGTGATTTGAATGCAGAGAATGTGTTGTTTAAAGGAAGGAGATTGCAGACTGAGTTGAAAATGTGAATGGAATTGAAAGAAGAATATTTAGTTGAGAAAGGGGAAGGTGTTAGAAAAAAGTTAAGTAGGGATGTCGAGCCAAAGCGACGGGAGCGAATAGGGGTAGACAGGAATAGTGATTCACCTAGGCAGGAAGATGAGAGGAAAGGATAAAGTAGGGTATAAAAGGTCTGCAGATGAATGGGTATAGAGTTGTAGAAACTAGAAATAATGATTTATATATGAGAAACTCGAAAAGTCAGTCTACCTGCAGCCTGCAGTTACAAGTTTCGCCTGTCTTCCAGATGGGGAGTGATCAGAGAGAGCCAATGGTAATGTTGAGTTTTCTGAAGGCAAGACTGATAAATTGCTAATTGGAGACTCTATGATACGATACCTAGATAGGACTTTTCAAACAACTAAGAATTAAAAAGAAGCGACTAAGAGTATGTTATCCAGGTGCCAGAGTGAGTGATATCGTGAATGGGATAGATAGAGAGATTTAGTTTACAAATGATGATTCAAGAGGTGATTGTGCATGTGGCGTAACAAATGATTATAGGGGCATAGAAGGTCAGAGAATTAATAGGCAGATTATAGGGAGATTGATTCAGAGATGAAAGCTAGTGAAAGAAGGTGCATGATTTCTGGGATTTTACCTAGTTAGGTGCAGGTCAGGATGGATGGAGTAGGGCTTTGGGTGTAAATGAAAGGGTTAGGAAATTATGTTTTTCAGAAAATATTAGTTTTGGATTTGTGGATGAGAATTTCTGGATAAAGATCTTTTGCAGCAGATGGAGTTCACTTGAGTCGTTAAAGGTTGTTTGAGTTTTTTCAGTACCAGTTTGGAGACATTGTTTAGCAAAAAACTAGGTAAAGTTGGCGGGTGGTGGGCTAAATCTGGATACAAATAATAGCAAAATGGAAACTGTAATAGTGGGGAGATAAAATAAAACTATGTTGTTACAGGTTAATAATGATTATAGCAATAAAAATAACAGCATTCGAGTATCAAATTTTTTACACAAATGGTCATAGCCTTAGAAATAAAAAAGATGAACCCTGATTAGTTATACCATAAATGAGAAGCTAGACATTATTTTGCATAACTGAGGCATGGGTTTAATGAAGAATTATATGGAGAACTCCTTTCAGGAATATGAAATAGAGGTGAATTCACTTTATTTATACCAGCCGTAGAGGAAGAAGGGTGGTGGTGTGGCGCTTAATGTTAAAGCAATATTCAATCTGTACTAATGACTGACTTAACATTAATCATGATAGTTAGCACAGTGTGGGTAAATATCCTATATACAATAAAATCATATAGAATAGGGTGCATTTTATAGACCTCCTGGCAAGAGTCCAGAATTAGATGTTGAAATTGTTGAAAGAATTGAGACAGCATGCCACAGTAATGCAAAAGGTATAGTCATAATGGGTGATTTTAATTTTTCTGGCATTCATTGGGATTCCTTGTCTAATATGGACCGTAGTAGTTCTGCATTCATAAATTGTATACTAGATAACTTTTTGACCCAGATGGTCGAAGAACTCAATCTTTCGCTATTCTCTTTATAGGGCGTGTATGAAAGTATGGTGGATGAAGTTAGAGTTGAGGAGAATTTAGGACTTAGTGACCATAATATAATTAGATTTATATGAATGTGATATCTGGCCCCAAATTGCAAGCTAATAAGGAAAAAATCTTAGATTTCCGAAATGGCGATTTTACTAAATTTCGAGACATGCTTAGTACAATTGACTGGGATAAAGAGTTTAAAGACCAAATCTGTTTTATCATGCGGGAACATTTTAAGCAAATTTTGAGGAATATTTAGTCAGTATGTATTTAAGAAACCCATTAGGGTGGCAAGAGAAAACCTGTTTGGTGGAATAAGAGAGAAAATAGAGAGAAAATTAATGAAAAGCGCAAGATGTTTAAAATATTCAAGGAGTAAAGGAAAAGATGATTTAGAAAAATGTATAGAAAATAGAAAATGACTTAACCAGTCAATAGAAAGGCAAAGAGAGAGGCAGAAATTAATTTAGCAAGGAATGGTAATAAGGACCTTAAAAAGTTTTTTAGTTTTTATAAATTTAAAAAGTAAGAAATAAACAATTTGTCCAATGTAAAATTGAATGAAAATTTTAGTGAGTTTCAGATAAGGAGTGGTCAACATTTTCAATGCTTATTTTTTGCTTCAGTGTTTACAGAGAAAAGATTAGTAATATTTCAGAGACTAATAGTTCTTGTATGGCATGTAACAAATAGACTTTACAGAATTTGAATTTGATGTAAAGTTCATTATAAGCATATTTTAGATCATATTGATTCAAGTAAAGCTGCAGGCCCTGATGCTATATATGGTAGAATTCTTGAAAGAGGGTAGTTTAAGCATTGCAAAAGCACTGTATTTGATTTTTAAGCGATCTATAACATTTGGGGAGGTACCAGATGACTGGACAACAGCATATGTTGTCCTATTTATAAGAAAGTAGTAAGGAAGATTTGGGAATTAGCCGTTAGCTTAACATCTCTGGTTGTAAATAGAGTTGTGGAAAAAGTTACTGAAAGGTCAATATAGAGAAATATTTGAAGATAAAAGGTATATCTGAACTCCCAGTCCCAGCATGGTTTCAGAAAGGAGTAGGTCATGTCAGACAAACCTTTTAGAATTTAGGAAATATTACTGACTGCATGACCGAGGAGATCAGTTGATATTGTATATTTAGACTTTAGTAAAGCTTTTGATAAGGTTCCCCACATAAGGCTGATGAAAAAGTTAATGCAATGTGGTATAGGTGGAGTGGTACATGGTTGGATTAAAGTGGTTGCAAAATAGAAAACAGTGTGTACAACTAAATGGGAATAAATTATCATGGGAAATAGTGAAGAGTGTGTCCCACAGGTTCAGTGCTGAGGGCCACTATTGTTCTCTCATATATATAAATGATTTAGACAGGACTTAAATGCAAGGTTTTCAAGTGTTTCCAGATGATACTAAAGTGGCCACCTCAGTTAGGAATAAGGAAGGAAGGAAGCATAAAGATTCAAAATGATCTTGATAAACTTCTTGGGTGGCAGATAGTTGGCAAATGAATTTTAATAGTAAAAAGTGTAGGTTCTTCACACCTAGGTTACTCAAATAAAGTTTTAACTACGATGATGAATGGGGATTGGCTTAGGTCTGTGGACCAAGAAAAAGAAGATTTAGGTGTGATATAAGCAGTTAATTTGAAAGTAGCTAATCAGTGTTTGGAAAGCAAGGAATAAAGCTAATAAGATGCTAGGTATAAAAATCGCAATGTTGTTTACAAGAGCAAGGAAGTTATAAGTAAACTGTATAATAGCTATGTTAGGCCAGTAATAGAGTATTCTGCACAAGTTTGGGCCCCTTATTTAAAGAAAAGACTTAGTATATCTAGAGGAGGTGCAACGTAGAGAAACAAGGATGATTTCTGGGTTTGAGGGTAAGAGCTATGTATGAGAGCGAAGGAGTTTAGGAATGTTTTCTGTAGAAAGGCGATTTCTTCAGAGGGGACATTGATACAATGTCTTACAAAATATTTACATTCTATCTGATAAACATAGAGCAATAAATTTTTTTCATTAGATGAACATGTGGACCAGGTGACCACGGGGGCATTTAATAAGAAAATTAAGAAGAAAGCATGCCATCTTGATATAAGAAAAGGCATGCATTCGGTAATAGGTTGTTAAAATTTGAATAGTCTCTGCCAGAGAGGTTGTTGAGTGATGACTCGATTGCAACATTTAAGAAACGGTTAGATTCGTTTAGATGGGTTGGGTATCATATAATATATTGACGAAGCCAAATTGGCGGGTTTTTAGTTATAGGAGTTTTTAGATGGCATGTGTGACCATACTTAGTTATTAATGCATGTGGATGGTTTGGGTAATCAATATTATATATATCATTTAGTTTTGACTAAGCCAAATTGTTGGATTTGTAGTTACAACAAAATTGACAAGCCTAGGCGTGCTTTTGTGGATTTGCATGAGCATTTTTGGGTAGTGGGTTGACTGGGGCAGTCTCCATAAGGCCCATGGGGCTTTTTACTGTCTCTATATTCCTAATGTCCTAATGTCCTAATGTCCTAAAAGGGCCTGCGCTTACTTGGGTCAATATGATCTAATAACGTTTTATATCTTTACATCAAATTCAAATTCTGTAAGTCTATTTGTTACATGCATACAAGAAAACTATTAGTCTCCAAACATTATTCAATCATTTTTCCTCAGTAAACACTGAAGCAAAATAAGCATTGAAAAATGTTGACATTCTTATTTGAGAATTCACTAAATTTTCATCAATTTTAAAATTGGGGACCCCAATTGTCCTATTTCTTACTTTTAAATTTATGAAAGCTAAAAAACTTCAGATTTCTTATTACTATCCTTGCTAAATTTAATTTCTGCCTCTCTCTTTTGCCTTTCTTATTGACTGGTGTTAAGTTCTTTTCTATTTTTCCTATAATTTTCTAAATATTCTTTGTTATTACACCTTTGAATATTTTAAAACCTACGCTTTTCATATCTCTCTCTCTATATCTCTCTATTTCACAAACAAGAGTTTTCTCTTTGCCACCCTAATGGGTTTATCTTAAAACATACTGACTGGATATTCATTAAAATTTGCTTAAAATGTTCCCACATGATAAAACAAGTTTTGGTTTTAAACTCTTTATCCCAGTTAGTTGTTAATAAGCATGCTCGAAATTTGGGTAAAATCGGCCATTTCGGAAATCTAAACTTTTCCCTTATTACACTTGCAATTGGCCCAGATATTACATTCATAATAAATCTAAATTATATTACTGGTCACTAAGTTCCTAAATTCTTCCTCAACTCTAACTTCAATTCCACCATATTTTCATCGTTAGATTAATATTAAGTCTAGTAGTGCATCGTATTTTGTGGTGGGTTATTGGACCATCTGGGTCAAAATAAATGATTTTAATCTAAAATTATAGTATATAATTTATGAATGCAGAACTACTATTGTCATATTAGACAAGGAATCCCAATGAATGCCGGAAATTAAAATCACCCATTATGACTATTACCTTTTTCTTTACTGTGCAATGCTGTCTCAATTTCTCTCACAATTTCCGCGTCTAATTCTTGACTCTGGCCAGGGGGGTTTATAAAATGCCCCTATTCTATATGATTTATTTAATATAAGAATATCTACCCACACCGATTCAATATCATGATTAGTTTTAATGTCAGTCATAATACAGATTGAATATTGCTTTTTAACATAAAGCGCCACACCCCTTCTTTCCTTTACGCTGTATAAATAAAGGGAATATCCGCTATTTCATATTCCTGAAAGGAGTCTCCATATTAATTCTTCATTAACCCATGCCTCGGTTATTGCAATTAATGTCTAGATTCTCATTTAATGGTATAACTAATCAGCTCATCTTTTTTATTTCTGTAAGGCTATGAGCATTTGTGTAAAAACATTATAGTTACTCGAAATGCTGTTATTTTTATTATTTCATGATCATTTGAACCTGTAACAACACTAGCTTTATTAATCTCCCCACTATTATAGTTCCTTTGCTATTATTTGTAATCTAGATTTAGCCACCACCCCCAACTTTACCTAGTTTTTTGCTAAACAAGTCTCCAAACTGGTACTGAAAAGCCCAACACCTTTACGACTCAAGTGAACTCAATCTGCTGCAAAAAGATCTTTATCCAGAAATTCTCTCCACAAATCCAAAAACCTAATATTTTCTGAAAAACATAATTTCCTAACCCTTTCATTTACACCTAAAGCCCTACTCCCCCATTCCTGACCTGCACCTAACCTAGGTAAAATCCCAGAAATCATGCACCTTCTTCCACCTCAAATTAATTTACCTTTCTCCATATTAATCTGCTATTAAATTCTTCATGACCTTCTATGTCCTATATCATTTGTACCCACATGCACAATTCACATCTTGAATCAACATTAGTATGAATCCCAATCTTTCTTCTATCATATCCTATCCGATATCACATACTCTGGCACCTGAGATAACTACTCTCAATCGTTTCTTTTTATTCTTTTGAAAAGTCCTATCTAGGTATCGTGTCATAGAGTCTCCAAACTGAGAAGAGAGAGGGAGAATAGACTGAGGCAAGGGAGAGGGCCACCATAAACTGCAATGCCCTAGGGCTAACATATAATTCAAGGAAGGTCACAGTGTGTAGTGATTAGAGCTTTCAATTCTGAGTGAGTGAAAGATCTGGGAAATACACCACAGCTGCTACAGAACAAGTTAAACCTCAATGAACCCTCAAACCATCAGTACATACCTGGAATTATATCCTGTAGTTTTCAGTGTTTCCTGGAAAAGAGATTGTCCTAAATTGTCTTCCAGTTATTTAGACTGTATATTAATCATTTTTGGTTAAAACTACCTTCGCAGCAATCACAGAGATTTCTTAAAGTTAAAGAGACTACGAGTACAAAATATGGTAATAGTTGAGTATACTTCAATCTGAAAAAATCAAAATGACGGATCTGTGTCCTGTGTGTGAAAAGACAATAGAGGAGAATGAGGCAGTGACTGTGAAAACAAGAGGAATCAGAAATTTGTTGTAGTGCAGTAAGAAGAGACGTGATGAAAAAGATGCTTTTTTAAGACGTGATACCATAAAACTTCATATCTGATGTCATAAATCTTACACCATGGAGAAAAATGTAGCTGCTGCAGAGAAAGCTAGTGGAAGTGGAGTTGCATATTGAAGCCAATCAGGTCAGCCAGCATTCAATTTTAAAACATGTTTTTTTTTTGTAACACAGATGCTAGTGATGATTTCATTTCCAAACAGCTAGACTGAATATCCATCGGCGGGTTGCTGTCAGTACCATAACCACTAGAGAATTTGGAGATAGTGTCTTGGAAACATCAGCCTGGGAAGACAAGTGGGTGGGAGAAGTAACATCCCAATTGGGGAATGATTTGATTGCCAATGAGGGGAGATACCATCAGAAGTGTATGAGAAAATTTTTCTTACCTGTACATTCAACAAACATCAAAGATAGACCTCAGGATGAAGACATCACTACTGCTCTACAATATGTTTGCAACTACATTGAGGGCATGGAAGATGAGTGCCAGTTTTCTTTAGGAGAGGTCCCAAAAGATTTCCCTGGTCCAAAAGTAAGCGAGAAATTTCTGAAAAAAAGGTTGCAAGACCATTATGGGAGTAACATCATCATATCAGTTGGTCAACAATGACAGACAGTACTCTGCTTCCACAATACTGGTTACAAAATCTTGTCCCAGCAATAGTATAAATCCAAACAGGCAAATGAAGAGGAAGAACGCCTCCGAGTTGTTAGAGCAGCGGCTGACATAATCAGGGAAGATATCCATTCAAAAGTGTTTCGCCTTGACAGTTACCCAGATCCCCAACGCTTTCTGGGAAACTGTGAAGAGGACATTCCACAAACCCTACAGGTGTTGCTTGATTCAATCATACATAGAGGCAAACAAGACCAACAGAGAAGAAAGATATAACCAAGGTAATTTCTATTGCTCATGCAGAAATATATTCCACCAGATCTAGATCTTTTCATTCATCACTCCAAGTTGGGGTTGGAGACCTCCTGTCAAGGAAATATGGCTCAAGGGAGCTAATACAAATAGCAAGTGGACTTGGTTTCTGCTGTTCCTACGACGAGGCCAGGATGTTTGAGGTGTCTTGTATAAACCACCCTCAGAGCCCTAACCACCCAAATTCTTTTTCTCAATGGGCATTTGACATAGCAGATGTCAATGTTGACACAATTGATGGCCATAATAATTTCCATGCCATGGGTGGTATCCAATGTGTAATGCCAGCATGTTCAGTCTCTTCTAGTGTTACAGTAATTGCTAGAACAAGTACTGTTCCAAAAGCCAGCACAGTTAGAGAATTCTGTGTCATTCCAGTAACATTTGAACATACTGGACCACCTTTGAAGAGCATCATGTTTGAGGACTTGATGGAAAATTGTTCAAGAGTGAACATTAAACTGGCTGATTTCAAGTGGATATGTGGTAAATGGAAAGATGATGATATTTCAGGTTGGAATGGCTTCATGGAGCAAATAATGTACTCTGAACCATACTCAGCATCACAGACACTGTTCCTTCCATTCATCAATGCACCTCCCAGCAACTATGACACTATTTACACTTCACCTCTCATGGCAAAAAATAAATGCAAAAGCATCAAACAGAATTGAGAACTTACCTACAAGTAGTACTTGTAGGTAAGTTCTCAAGTACAAATATGGTTAGGACACCAGATATATTCTTTCCTCTGGGGATGGCAAGCATCAAAGTTTGGTCTTCAACCCATTCCTACTTCCACAGATCCAGCTCCACAGTCTCTTCTCTGCAAATGCTACAAGGGGTGTGCAGGTGGTTGTGGGTGTCAGAAGGCTGGGATTAAGTCCTCATAGATTTGTGGGAACTCATG
>JABUQX010093343.1:0-2500 GCA_015478945.1 Trachelipus rathkii | reverse complement strand
TATATATATATTAGTATATATATTATTATATTATATATATAATATTATAATATATATATATATAATATAATAGTATCATCACCCACCTTCTCTCCCCAAGACTGGGGGTTAAGGTGCGATACATACACCGGAAACAGAAAAGTTGTAGAAGAATATAAAGCAAGTCGAAAAGAAAGCCCAGCCTTACCATTCCCTTTTATATCTTTTTATAAGAGCTCGTCGCGGTCAGAAAAATCCACCCTAGAGATTAACGGGACAGCAACGGACTTTCACTATGGCATCTTGTTAATGTAGGGTTCATCCCTTGGCCCAGATGGGCCACAACCATACCCCCTCACAAAACCCCGCCATTCATTCCTATTTTGTATCTTTCTTCTCGCCTCTGCCAAATTCACATTCCTTTCCTCCAGGCATTCCTTTCATCACACAATTCCTTAATGCGTTCATTCCTCGTTTTATCAATTCTTCTCACACCTAACACACCCTTAGGATGTCCGCCTGGAACACATTCCTTACTTTGGCATCTAGAACCTTTTATTCCAGACCATAGAATTTCATTACTAATAGCATTATACAGGCAACAACATACCCGCATGTAAAACCCTAGCGCACTCAAGACTTAGTCCCTTTACATCCACCAAGGATCTAATTGCACCAGCAACCTTCCTATCATTCACAAATTTCCTAATACACTTTGCATCATCAGTTCCCTTTTCATACAACATATATTCTAAATATTAAAACGCAGGCACTTGTTTCAATTGCTCACCATCCAACATAACTTCACACCGAGAACTGTACTCACTCACAACCATATCCTTGCACTTATCTACGTTTACTTTCAAACCCCCTCTTTTACACACACTGCCAAATCCCTCAACCAATCCTCTCAAACTCTCTTCAGATTCGCCACACAAAACCAAATCATCCGCATATACTAGGGTAAAGCCCACCCTTCACTCTCTTTCCATTCTTCATCATTCTAACAACCTTTCCCCTGCCACCCCACCTCTAATTCTTTTATAACCCCATCCATATACAATTGAATAACCAAGGAGACGTAACACATCCCTGCCTCACTCCGCTATTAATATTAAACTAATCACTTTCATCTCCATTTATTCTTACACGTGCTTCACTATCGTCATATATACTTTAGATTCCATTCAGATTCAATTCCAATGTAAAGATTTGATCCACACATCCTCCACCACTCCTAAACGCACCTTGTTCTTCACCAATCAGTCCTTCAGTCACTCGACGCACTCTTTCGACCAATATATATATATATATATATATATATAGAATATATATATATATTATATATTATATATATATATTAATATAATATTATATATATATATATATTATATATATATATATATAATATATATATATATATTATTTATATTATTTTATTTATTATTATTATTTTATTATTATTTGTATTATTTTATTATTATTTTTATTATTATTATTATATTATTATATTATTTTATTATTATTATTTTATTATTATTATTATTATTATTATTTATTTTATTATTTATAATTATTATTATTATATTATATTATTATTATTATTATATTATTTTTTATTATTATTATTATTTTATTTTATATTATTATTATTATTATTTTATATTATTATTATTTATTATTATTATTATTATTATATTATTATTATTATTATTAATTTTTAAATTATTATATTTATTATCATTTATATTTTTACAATTATATTAATTATATATATTATATTATTATATTATTATTATTATTATTATTATTATTATTATTATTATTATTATTATTATTATTATTATTATTATTATATATTAGTTATTATTGTTATTATTTTATGATTAGGCTACTACTATCAATAATTCACATGCACGAAAGATTCTTATCAGAATTTGAGTCAATTATTTTTTTTTATATGAGGAAATCGTTAAAATGGAATATGTTAATCGCCTCTGTATCTGTTAATTAATCCTCCTGGACTTCGATTTCTACATTCGTTATCGAGGTATTTATTGTAGATTTTATATGATTATTAGAGAGATACAACAACACACAGGAGGACACCACAACCTGCACACACCACAAAACACAACAAACACACACACACATATATATAATATATATATATATATATATATATATATATTATAATATATATAATATATATATATATATATAAGATAATTATAATAGTATATATATATATATACATATTATATATATATATATATATATATATATATATATATATATACTATATATTATATAATAATAATATATATATATATATATTATTATATATATGTATATATATATATATATATTATATATATAATATATATATATATATATATAAATATAATTATATATATTATATATATATATATATAATATACATATATATATATATTATATTATATAATATATATATATATATATATATGTATAGTATATATAAATATAATATCTCATATAA
>JABUQX010093342.1:0-12343 GCA_015478945.1 Trachelipus rathkii | reverse complement strand
CAATTACTTTAATTACATTATAAAATAGAAGATATGCTCTTCATTACATTACTTTACATTACTTTAGGAATAATGTTTTAACAAATTCAAGTATTATATGCACATAAATATACAATAGGAAGATTATAAATTGGCTTCATCATCTTCATCACTATCGCCGTCGGTGTAATCAGGTGGATACAAATTATCACAAGTTGAGTTGTCAGTATTGCAACTACACATTTCTGTGCAAGGCAGATTGTTTGCTAAAGGTGGTGAACAACGGTTCTTCACACATGAATATTTAATCAGTTTCAGGGTATCAAGGGGTATCAAGGGTAATCACTCCCTCTTCCAAAACCAGCCGTGTCCAACTGGATTAGGGATGGCCGGTTTGGTTCATCATCTTTTGGCCACACAAGTGTTTGAAAGTTAGTTCTCTTAAGCGCAGATTTAAGGGAGCCTCTAGTGGGAGGTAACTTATCTCTAAGGGGTTGCTTGGCCGTTAATATTAACCACCGTAATTTTGCAAGTGGTGTTGTTGAGGTGTGTGCCTGATAAACCCAACAACTAAATGCTTCCAGCTGATACACAATATCATCAGGTACTGAGTCACTGGTACCAAGCTTCTGCAAGGCAATAAGTTCTTCACTCGCTGAAATAAATGATTTTCAATATGATATCTTTCCCTTCCCAAACAAATTTCCGGTGGAGTCTCAACCTGATAACGCGTCAAATCCGGGCAATGCTGAAGCTTTTAGTGCTCCGAGTGATATAAATATGTTTTTTACTGATATTGCCTTACCTGATGTTGGCACAAAGAATGTGTATTCCTGAAGTTTCGAATAGCGTTTCACTAGAAAAAACTAAACTATCTGTGTCTTGTGCAAACACTAGTAGTGTATCTGCACCTATGTCTTTGGTGTTAAGGGCATGAAGTAAGATTTTTGCGCTAGCTTCTTCTTAACTACTCTTTAAATAATCCAAAGAGCAATGCGTTGAAGAAATTTCTTTACGCCACGAAACAACACATTTCTTTGCTCCTTTCTTGGCATGACTTGGCATGACAGATGGCAAAGGGAACAATATACACAATTTTATAGAGTAAATTCTCACGTATGCAATCTCCTCTATTCGATTTGGGCACGAATAGTCGCCTTTTTCAATGGATTGAAAATTAAAATTATGCAATAGCGATGATTCTTACACTTTTTGTTTCAATTTTACATAAACTTTTATATTTTATATCAAAGGCTTTTGATCGGGTATGGCATGCGCAACTACTCTCTAAGCTCCTTTCCTTTGGGTTTCCTCCTTCTCTTTGCTTACTCTTGTCAAGTTTTCTCACTGGTCGCGCCATATCAGCATTCGTTGATGGAGCGACTTCTTCCTCCTTTCCTGTTAATTGTGGTGTTCCTCAAGGTTCTGTTTTATCTCCAACTTTATTCTTACTTTTCATCAACGATCTCCTCAGCTGTACTTGTAACTCAGTTCACTCTTATGCCGACGACTCAACTCTTCATTCTTCCACTCATTTCAAATCTGCTCCCTCTTTTGCATCTAGAGTTGCCTCTCGTCTTCAGCTTTCCGATTTTATTCTTGCCGACCTGGATGGGATTTCCTGGTGGGGCAGCCGCAACCTTGTGAAATTCAACTCTTTGAAAACTCAGCTTCTTTACATCTCTCTCTCTCTCTCTCTCTCTCAAAAACACCTCCTAAATTTCCTATTTTCTTCGACGGTTCTAACGTCTCACCTGTTGACAACATAAACATTCTTGGTCTAAACATAAAAAAAATTGTCTTGGAAACCTCATATCACAAGGGTTGCTAAGGTGGCCTCAAAGAAGCTGGAAGTTCTGATCAGGTTGCGGGAATTTTCTTTTCTTCTACACAGCTACTCCAGTTAAATAAGGGCCTTATTCGCCCTTGTTTTGAGTACTATTCTCACATCTAGGGGGGCTCCAGCTCCACCCTTCTATTGAACAGAGTTGAATCTAAAGCTAAGAGACTAATAAACTGTCCCCTACTTTTAAACTCTCTTGACCCTCTATCTCTTCGACGTGACGTTGGTGCACTATCTCTTTTCTATAGGTACTACAACGGTAGATGCTCAGGGGAGTTGGCCGCATTCCACCTCC
Organism: Trachelipus rathkii; assembly: GCA_015478945.1. Lineage (NCBI taxonomy): Eukaryota > Metazoa > Arthropoda > Malacostraca > Isopoda > Trachelipodidae > Trachelipus > Trachelipus rathkii. Next base: position 10,226 of record JABUQX010093342.1, on the reverse strand, counting down.
ATTGCGTCGGTCTCGTAATACAAGGGTGCCCTCTCGCATGAATTTTGCGTGAGCAATATAAATCCCAGACTCGTTCGTTGTGGTGCGTCCTTCTTTTCAGCCACTTCTGTTCTGTGGAACTCCTTGACATCTTCTGTTTTTCCAACTGTATTTAATCTTCCTCTCTTTAAAACCCACGTCTGCGCTCACCTAAGAGATTTGCGTTAGGCTTCGGTGGGTTTTTCATGTATTTTATTTCCTGCCCCCTCCTTGAAAAGGGCCCGGCCCGTGAGTGGTGGTAATCGGTAAAAAAAAAGTTAGGTCGTATGTTAGTAGAAAATAATTAAGATCCCCATTCTTCAGACTATGATTATGATGCTATATAATAGTATAATATGTATATGAGCGTAACTCAACTCTTGTAGTAACTAATAACAACATATATTCGATGACTCAATCATAACGAACAACCAATGACCAATATTTATATATATATGTAAATTCAACCATAATATATATATATATATATATATATAATAATAATAATAATAATAATAATAATAATAATAATAATAATAATAATAATAATAATAATAATAATAATAATAATAATAATAATAATAATAATAAAAATATAATAATAAGAATAATAATAATAATAATAATAATAATATAATAATAATAATAATAATAATAATAATAATAATAATAATAATAATAATAATAATAAAAAGGAACGAAAGAGAAAAGATGAAATGGTAGAAATCGAAACAAATTATCTTAGCTGTTATCGGTAAAGTGATAAGAAAATTTGCCGACCCGATATGCGTTCTCTCTCTCTCTCTGTCTCTCTCCCTCTTCAGCCTCGAATCTAAGCTATAAGAACTGGCTCCTATAGCTCAGTGGGTTTAATCCCCATATTTCGTTTCGATAGACGGACGCTCGAGTCAGACTTCTAACAAATTGATGATGAAACATTTACGGCTTTTATTCTTTATTAATTTGGCGTCCTTTTCACCACCATGATGGTTAAACTCCAATAATAACAAACCTACAGTGTTTTAACTAGTAATTCATTGAACTAACTGTGCAGAGGACGATGCTAAACCAAATAAATGGCTAGTTCTGTAGGTAATCAGTCAATTCCTTCTGCCCCTGCTATTCATCAATCTCTAAAAATTTATATATATATATATATATATATATATATATATATATATATATATATATATATATATATATATATATATATACTTATATATATACATAGCACCTCGCAATAACGGCTACTCGCTTAACGGCGTTTCGCAATAACAGCGCTCTTAACTACTTAGTGTTGTGCAAAAGGAAACGCACGCACGAACGAACAGACGCTATCGCTAAACTGCGTTGCAGCGTATTGCGATGCATGCGGTCAGTCTGTTTACAGTCTTCGTGTGTTCTGCATCTATCTCTCAATTTTCCAAACTTTATACTGTATAATAAATTTATTAAATTAAAAAATGGCCTCTACATCTAGTGAAAGGAAAAGTCGCAAACGTCTTACATTAAATGAGAAACTAGAAATAACAAAGTTAAGTGAGCTTTGAAGGATCGTTAGTTAATGCTGTCATAACTAATGCCATTGCATGTTATAAGCAACTTCTACTCGAGAAGAAGGGGGCACTCTATGAGACAGACTTCTTTGTTGTCATTCTTCAATAGAGCACCATTGCAACCTTCCACTGAAACGTCTGGCTTGCCATCAACTTCAGATTCTACACCAGCAACATCACTTGCTCACGCATCTGCAAAGAAGCGATGGCGGGGTTTTGATAGATTCATGTGATGAAAATAAAAATTTTGTATATAAAATTTTATATTTCTTATTTCTTTTTCAGTTGTAAATCATGTACTGTACGTACTAAATATATATTTAAAGGTAAACATTGTGTAAATTTCTGTTTCTATCATTGTTTTATAGTTAGTGTTATTGCACACTTAACATATATTAGTACATAGTACGTACTTTTGCTAGCAGGCATTCGCGAGGCACAAAATTTGCCTTAATTCACTTACCGGCGTTTTTCACTTAACGGCGAGGGTCCGGTCCCAATTACGCCGTTATTGCGAGGTACTACTATATATATATATATATATATATATATATATATATATATAATATATATATATATATGTATATATATATATATATATATATATACTATATATATATATATATATATATATATATATATATATATATTGCAATATGTTTCAAAAGTAACCGTACTGTGTGATAATAATTTGTATTAGGTTAATTCAACTGATATACTTAAGCTTTATTAGAAACCTCTCTCTCTCTCTCTCTCTCTCTCTCTCTCTCTCTCTCTCTCTCTCTCTCTCTCTCTCTCTCTCTTTCTCTCTCTCTCTTTTGCATGGCAGAGAACCATTTCACCACATATGCTATTGTGCTCAATTGCACCTTAGTTCTTTCTTTGATTGTTCCAGTTTTCAATTTTCATCATCGAATCCTTTGATATTCCAGTATACACGAAACTAAACATTAAGTTTTGTGCAATCGGTTTTAAATTATTATATAATTTATTTTGCCGATATTTATAATATAATATATATGTATATATGTATATAACAATAATATATAGCTTAACAACTTAATAATAGCCCAGCCAATAACATAATAGCTAATATGTAACATATGTATATGTAATAAGGAAATTTATAACAGAATATTGATAAAAAGTAATATTTTTTGGATATGCTTATACGAGTAACAGTTGGTTGTAAATATATGCCTGTATATAATATACCATATATATATAGCAATAATAATAGCCAACCAGCCAATAATATCTAATAGCACCAACCAATATGTATATGTGTAGCCATAACCTTAACAATATAACTATGTATAACCAACATGTATGTATGCTCTGTTTATATGTATGTATGTATATATATTTATATATGTATGTAATATGTAATATGTAATATGTAATATCAACCAATAGCAGCAACAGCCAATAATATGCTCAACTGCAGCTCACTGTAATAATAATATTATGTTAATAATAATAGCCAGCAATAACTAATAATATAACCAATAATATATGTAATAATAATATGTATATACAACAACAATAACAGCCATATATATTATGTATGTTAATAGCCAATAAACCCCAGAACGACATCATTCATTACAACCTTGTGATAAAAAGGGCCAACAATAATAATAATAATATATGTAGCCCAATATCTGTGTAATATGTATGTTATTGCCAAAACTAACGGCACCAATAATAATAATAATATTATATATTATAATAATAATATAATATATATAATATATAATAATAATATCTTTATATCTTATTAATATCAATGTATCATATATGTATGTATGTATATATAGCATATATATAACATAATAATAATATATATATACATATAGCAGCCAGTATATGTAGCTAATATATATGTACCAACAATAACCCAGCTCTAAATAGCCAATAACCCAGCTGCGCCAACAACCCAACAATAATAATATGTAATAACCAGCCAACCAATAACTTTATATCATATATATGTTATGAATTTGTGTATAATAATATGTAATGGCTAATAATATATAATAACATGTATATATAATAATAATATATAATAATATAATAACATAATAATATAACAACCTTGTATATATATGTATATATATATATATATATTGTATAACTATATATATTAGCATAATAACATATATATATATATATATATATACATACATGCTATATATATAAATATACATATATATATATATATATAATATACTCTTTGTATATATATATATATATATATATATATATATATATATATATATATATATATATATATATATATATATAAAGGGTGATTTATTTGGGTTTTGTTTTTTAAAGAAACAAATCGCATACGTGAAACAAAGTGAAAGAGTTTATTATGTGAGTCGAAAGGCAATGTATGTCATTTTACTTTTTAAAAGATTATCTGTTTAATGTTGGCCGCGACTAGTTAAATGGTCCATCCTGAAAGTTCCAATCGTGGACTACGCGTTCGAGCATAGCGACCGGTATGTCGCGAATAACGCGAACAATGTTGGCTTCTAAAGCGTCGATGGAGGCTGGCTTATCTCTGAAGACCAGTGACTTCACGTAACCCCAAAGAAAATAATCCAATGGTGTGATATCACACGATTAGGAGGCCAATTCACAGATCCAAAACGTGAAATCAATTGCTCACCAAAATGATTTTTCAATAGGTCCATTGTTTCTCGCGCTGTATGGCAGTAGCGCCGTCTTTATTTGAAACCAAAGCTCACGGAACCACGGGCTTCAATTTGTGGCAGGAAATATTCCCGTTATCATGCCGAGATAGCCGTTCTCCATTCACGGTTACATTTGGTGAGCAATTGATTTTTATGTTTGGACGCAATGTTCAATGCGATATCTTCCTTCAGCTATTTCTTGTTTGATAAATCGCTGAATCTTCGAGGTCTCTGCGGCCTCCATCGGCGCAACCAACATTACTCGCGTTCACGGCACCTACGACTCGCCGAAAACGCCTTTACGATTGGACCTTCAGGATGGACCATTTAAACCGTAGTCGCGGCCAACGTTTAAATGAGATAATCTTTAAAAAGTAAATGCCATGCATTGTTCTTTCGACTCGCATCAGCTTTCGCCACTGCTTTTCAATGCTTTGTGCGTTGCCATTCCATCGTGAAACGACGCAATCGAATCGCCATATCTGCAAATATATATATAACCAACGCCTTATATATATATATATATATGCTCTGCACATATATATAACAGTAGCCTTATGTATGTATATAATATATATCTTTACCTTCTTTCTTCTATAACCCAGCCTTATATATAACTATATGTAATAATAATAATAGTAAATATAATAATAATAATATGTATATATAAATGCTGTATATAATAATAATAATAATAGTAATAATAATATATAACATATATATATATATATATACTATAACTATATATAATAATATATATATATATATATATATATATATATATATATATATATACCATATATATACAGTTAGTTTGTTGCCACCGAACCTCTCTCCCATAAAGTTGGGGTTCATTATCTACCGCAGTATGGTCTTTGGTCAGGGGAAATTGTGTTACATGTATTCCCCTAACCTAGTGGATTAGAGTGCAAAGGGCCAACTATTGAAGGCAAAACCCTGCTTCGGTTCAGCTCATTTGGAAATTCTAATCACCATGAACGCGGTTTCAATCCAGATGAGCTGACCTTCTTATGCTACAAGCAGAGAGAGAGAGAGAGAGAGAGAGAGAGAGAGAGAGAGAGAGAGAGAGAGAAATAAAGAAGAAAGATGAAACAAGAAAGAAGAAAAGGAAAGAGAGAGAGAGAGAATGTGCAATAGATTTTCTGTTGTATGTGTTGGCTATGTTTTTAGTGATGTGTTTGTGTTTTCAGATTAGTGCAATTTATTATGGCGTAAACTGTATTAAAATATTACAGAAAATCACCTACTAACGGCAATGTTTTGCGTCCGTTCAGAAAGCCGGATCGAGACTCGAACTCTCGCTCTCGCGATAGGCAAATTATCCAAAAGACACGCTTTTATCCACTGAGCTACCGTGATATATATATATATATATATATATATATATATATAATGCTATAGCACCTGCCATATAGCCTTGCCTGCTACTGCTAATAATAACATGTATGTAATAATATGTAATATGTAATATATAATATATAATATATTAATAATAATAATATGTATAATAATAATATGTATATATAACAACAACAATATGTATATATATGCTATCTTCTTCAATGAAGTATCAACAATAACCAATAACCAATAATAATATGTAATATGTAATAATAATATATATATATATATAATAATATGTAATAACTTTGCCTAATAATATGTTTATATGTAATAATAATAATAATATATAATATGTAATAATATCTAGTAATATATGTATATGCTCAAGAATATCATATATATACATCAGTATATCACCTTAACCTTTCTGCTTCTTCTGATATATATTATATATATATATATATATATTATATATATAATAATAATAATAATAATAATAATAATAATAATAATAATAATAATAATAATAATAATAATAATAATAATAATAATAATAATAATAATAATAATAATAATAATAATAAAAATAATAATAATAATAATAATAATAATATTAATAATAATAAAAATAATAATAAAATAAAAATAATAATAAATAATAATAATATTAATAATAATAATAATAATAATAATAATAATAATAATAATAATAATAATAATAATAATAATAATAATAATAATAATAATAATAATAATAATAATAATAATAATAATAATAATAATAATAATAATATTAATAATAATAAAAATAACTACAGACCTTTAATAAACTATTTAATTGAATATGAAATAGATTGTCTAGTGACACTTTTAATAATAATTTATAAAATATCTTTGAATTATATTAAAGGAAACGACATTCTCAAAACCTCTGTTAGCAATATTATTCCCGTTTTTCCTTGTGTAGTTCATTGTCATAAATATATAAATATTCTATAATATAAATTCTTTTCAGATAACAAACCAAATATATTCATTTTAATTATAATATGAATGTATTATGAATATAATATGTATGTATTCATAATATAAATATAATGTACAGCAGATTTTCATATTTAGTAGGTTATTTTTGTAGATAAAATCCAAAATGAAATAATATGGGAGCAGCAGCTTCGCAATTCCTTTAGATAGAGCATCTCTAATAATAATAATAATAATATTTATATATTCACGTTACTAATGTAATTGCATGAAAAAAGGATCTAAGAGGTCATTAATGGAGATACGAGTTTTTATTGCTCACATCTTCTCAGAATAAATTATGATATCCACACCCGTAATATTACAATATATTTTGTAAATTTATGGGTAACTTTTATTCGTTTCTAAAGCGAAAAGTTAATAATTTTTATCATTTCACTATCACCAAAAAGTGTATTTGCTGCATATTACGCAATAATATGTTGTATTTCCTCAATCACTAATCAATGCTTTAAGCTTATCAATGTTACAATTACTCGTGAATTGTCTTCCGTATTCGTATTTTACTGGACCGTTATCTTAGTTTACGATATGTGATCAACTTAAGAATACAGAATATAAGTGAAACAACACCTATAAAAAAGTCGGTTAAGCTATATAATTTTCCTCAGTCCTCATAATATAGTGTCTAATAAGTGATATAAGAACTAAGAATCAAGTATAATTAAGCTGTATCTTATTCTAATTATCTCTCATATAGGATTACTCTTAATATGTATTACTGTATTCTACGGTAATATGAGATGGTGTGAGGTCCAAATACTGTCTTCTAATTGAGAGTTCTACATAAGATTCTAATCAGTTCAAATAGAATAATTATTAACTAAATATACCCCTGAGAGAGTAGAAATTATATCTTTAGAATAAAGTATATATATATTATAATAAGAATTATTCTTATAGTGACTTAATTCTTAAAGAATAATTAGCTGAGAGTATTCATAGGGAATAAAGACGATTATAGTTTTCTTGTGGTCATTAAAGTATTTTATTAGGAATATTATTTATAATATATATGTAAAGCTAGAAATAATTAAAATATGAGAAAATATAATACGATTATATTGTATGAGGAGATATGAGTAAATGCGGAGGGGGGTAGCCAGATACGACTGGGTGAAGGTGTGAAGGAATGTATCAAAAAGATCGTAAGGCGCGATGCCAGGGAACTTTGAAATTCTAGAGCAGAGCAATAAAATTAAAACCGGTCATTTTTCTGAGAGGGAAAAAAAACCGTTCATGAACTTTCCTTTCATGATCATTGTAAGGATAAGAACAATAAGAGAAAGAGAGAGAACAAAGAAAAAGATGAACAAAGAAGGAGCAAAGATAGAACGGAAAAATGTTCAGTTGAAAAAAAACTGAAAATATATATTTGGCAAGATATAAAAGAAGAAGTTAAGTGTTCGAAAGGATTAGGAAAGGTATTTTTTCGATGCCAAACGTTTGTTTTATTTTATAGAAAATAATTTATTTAAGATTTGGAATAGAAAGAAAGATAGAAAATATACCTTGAGAAGCCATTCAATGTAGTTTTCTTTAAAGAGAGAACATTTGGTTGAAGAAATTTGTAAAGTACATATAGAACTTCCCAATATTTTAGCGTAAGTAATAAAAAGTATTTTTGATTTTAATTTTAGGATAGTATCATCTTGTTTAAAATATTTATATGAAATTTACTTGTGTAAATCGCAAGATTTTAAAAGCAAGATACAGCTATAAATTGATATAGACATTATTAAACAATTTTTAGGTATTCAGATGTTGGAAAATATATGAGTAAATTTTTTGATAACATTTAAAATATCTAAGTTTCCCGTTGGTAAGCTTCGTACTAAGTTAATACGTGTAGTTAATTAAATGAATCATAAAGAATCATGAGAATAAAGGCACTAGTGAATTGAGTATAATGACACTAGTGAATATAAGGTTGAATAATAGGGAACTAGACTGGGTTAGCGGCGACTCCCACAGCAAAGCAGCAAACCCCCCAGCAACTATTGTGTAAAATATTTAAACTGCAATTTAACTTTTTTGAGAAGCTAATGTCTAAAATTTCCTATTAAAATACAAATATGCACATCCACCTACCAACATTTACCAGTACTGCAACATTATTTCCCAGTATGTATCACCTATTACCAGTATATCCCACCTATTACCAGTATTGCAAATAATCCTTATTTATGTTTGCCGGGGAGGTGATAATTAAACATGTTTGAATTAAGAGATCTGAAAGACGGGAGCCTGGCAAGTGTATATATTCCAGTATGGATAGACTATGATATCTAAAGGAGGTTAAACAAAGAAAACTCGCATACAAAGGAAGATTTGCGGCAACACCAGCATAGCCACACACAACCACACAACAGCAGGCCTAACAGCCCCCAAAAAGGCCTAAGGGGAGTAGGAGTATAAGGTATAGTATATATAGGTATGTATGAGGTAGGGTAGGTTTGATAAGATAAGGTTATAATTAGGTATAGGGTATATAGTATAATATAATAGTAAAGTAGATAGGGGGTTATAGTAATTATAAAAAATATATATATATAGTGATATGAGAGTAACGTATATAATTATATAATATAATAGTAGTATATATATATGAATACCTGTATATATATAATTAGTATATGATATATTTATAGTATAAAGGTAATATTATATATAGATTGAATAAAGTAGCGAACGTATTATGATTATTAAAGTATAGTAAATTTATAAATTATAGTAATAATATATATATATATAATATGAGATTATATATAGAATATTATATAATTATAATTGCGTTAGTGGGGAAATAATTGACCCGATTGTTTGAAATGGTGTTCGGGTGTGAGAAGGGAGGTTAGGATGATTAGGAGATCGATAAGATACAGAGAAAGTGGGGGTGTAGTAACCGGTAGTGGGGGGTGTAGAGATTAAAAAGTGGGATAAAAAGAACAAGCGTAGTAATAGCGTTATAAAATTTTTTAAAGTCCCTAAATTTTTTAGGATAAAGGGAATAAAAAAATATAAATTTAATTATTCCCCAGTTGGATAAAAAATACTTTTTATGGAATCGAATGGACGAAATGAATTAAAAAAATCATGAAGATATATCTCAGAAATACTATATATATATATATATGTATATACGTAAAAACGCATGCCAATGCAGGGAATACAGATCACGTGGTGAGGTGACGCGGAGAGTGGCTGCATCCTGTACCCGTAAAGGTGAGTGAATATATAATATCTACCTCTTCGTGCCTCTACTCTCTAATCGGTGGCGTCCGAAGGATCTTTTTCGTAATAATATTTGTGTTCGTCTATGATTAGGAGTTATTTACATAGAAGCCCTCTGTGAATAAGAAGGAGAATCTCTACAATTTTATATAGTAAATTATACAATCGGCATTACTTTCTTTAATCTTAAATCATTAAAAAAATGAAAACAGTAGAGTATATAAACTATTTATTGACTAAATTTTATGTATATACATCTGGAACTATATAATTCAATATTGTCCTAACACTCATCTCCTCTGCT